>MU226523.1:2004004-2040106 GCA_018584345.1 Thuja plicata | reverse complement strand
CCAAAGATGATACTTCCATTAAGGTTATTAAAAATGGTGTTGTTACTTCCAATATTAAGCCTATTGAAAATCAAGAGGAACATTATGCACTTATGCTATCCAAAGATCCTTGTCAAGATCAAAGTCTACCATCTTCTTGTTCTACCACTCCATGTTCGCTTCCACTTTCTACTCTTCCTAAGTCTTTCCAAGATTAAAACATTCCTATCAAAGAAGGTGCTCCTATTCAAGATGTTTATGGGCATATTTAAAATCCTAATGCTCACTCTAAAGATGATGATGTCCTTGGTTGTCATATACATGCCGATGAACTTATTGATTATCCTTTTGTGTCTTCCACATCCATCCTTGGACCTCCTCCACCAATATTAAGGGCTTCACATTTTCCTTCCATCTTGGGTCCTTATGTCCCTTCACATTCTCCTCCTAACCCTCCTAATTCTTCATCCATCTTGGGTCCTTACGTCCCTCTATCTCCTATCTTTCCTCAAGATCAACATAGATGCATACCCTTGAATCCTTTTCATCCATCCACCCATCTAAACCAGTCATATTCTTTTTCTCCATCCACAAGTCCCAAGTCTTTCAGAAGAAACTTGAATGTTCAATACAAGAAAAAGAAGCAATACAAGAATCCATCTAAAAAATAAGATCACCATGTCTCCTCTAATCGACATGGGGGCATAAAGTCAAAAGAGATATCTAAGAAGAAAACTACAAGACAAGTATGGGTTCCAAAATCCATCATTGAAGATATTCTCTCTAAATCATCAAAAAGAAATAAAAATGCCTATGACTATATGGATTCCAAATTCTCTCTTGAAAGAGTCTCATGTTGAGAAACAAGTGAAGTTGACATTCAATTTTCTAAAAGCTTCCACTTCATCTTCTTCCAAAAACATTCTTTCATTCCATGCGCCTAAACCGCAACCTTTGTTATCCATTCACCATATTCCTTCACATATTCCTTCATTGACATTTCCTCCATCCTCTCGCCACCCTTTAAGGTGTGTATTTATGTTGATCTTGCCTTCTTTTCCATCTACCCTTTCACAATCCTTCCATTCACTATCCTTCTACCTTCTACCCTTTTTCCTCATTTGTTTATTCCTCCTATCTTCCAACCTCACTCGTTTTGCATAAAACCTTATCCTCTATTTTTTTCTTTCATCTTCCTTTCCCTATCAGCATCTTTGAGAATTTCATTTTGAATCCTTGGCATGTCATGGTTTATCCTTTCAAAGAGCATTATCTAAAAAGTTTGCCTTCTTCCAAAAAAATTTTAAAAAATTTTTTAAAAAAAAGAAAAAAAAAATTAAAAACAAATAATTCTATCCTATGGTGAAAACCACTCCTTTGTGGCACCTTGGATAGGTACCATGATGAAAACCTGGTAGTTAGGCATCATGTGTAGCTCTTCTACATCTTTCATCCATTCTGTATTCTCTCTTTGATTTTGACAATGGTGATCTATACATGAACATTTGGGATATCTTGTGAGCTATCTTACGATGATCTTGATTTCATTCCTTTCATGTTTAGCCTTCATATCTATCTTCCTCCATTCATTTTCACCTATCACTATCCTTTTCCCCTTTGGTCTTGATCTAATAAATAAATTTTTTTAAAAAAAGAGTAAAACACGGTGCTACGAAGCCTCTTGACATGTCTACTCCTTTAGACTACATCCTTTCCTTCTCTTGCATTATGATTTTGTGACTTATCCTATGTTGGCCTTTCATTACTTGTCCAAATGTTCTTTACATGATGTTTCTTTTCTTTTCCCTATCTTGGGTACTCTTGAGGAGTTTGCCTTTGAGTATTTCTTCCCTTCATTCTCCTGTCTTCAATCTCTTCCACCAGCTTGTTAATTCCTCATGTCCTGCACCTTGCTAAACATTGGGACTACGCGATGTGATCTTGCTTGGGATTTTGATGTCCATTCTATTTGAGGCATCCTTTGAACATAATTATTGATCCTAAAAAAATCCAAAAAATGATATATTGTCAAAAATTTCTAAAAATCAGAAAATGTCCTGAAAAAATGATCATTTTAGTGAAAACCTAGCAATAGGCGCTTTGATGTATCTCTGGAAAAAATATTATATATTTTAAAAATTTAAAAAAAAAAAAACAAGAAGAAAAAAATGAAAAAAAAAATTGTAATAAAATCCAAGTGGTGAAAACCTGGAAACAGGCACTACTTGAGGCCTTTGCACCCATGTTTCTTAGCATGTGTCTACGACACTTAGCCTTTCTCCATCATGCCTTGTCCTTGTTGCCTTGGTATGGAATTGGTCTTTGTCTTTGTCTAGGGGACATAACTGTGTTAGCTTTGGTCTCTTGGATGCGTTAGTCTTTAGGACGCCTCACAAATGGTGTTTTTCAACACCACCCCAACTGTATTTTTCAATACAATCCCTGACATCGAGTATTTTTCAACACTTATTAGTTTGGTCTTACCTGGTTTCATCATGTGATCTTACCCACTTGCAAGCATTCGATCCTTATCCTCGGAACTTAGTATCAGTTAACACACTTAAACTTTTAAACGCAACACTTAATACTTGAGCTATGTCATGATCTTTTTTTTGTGTGTTGACTTTTATTATTTTCGTTGAGTGTCCTTCTCTAATAAGTCTCTCTGTGATGCATAGCTAGAGGACTTGGGGTATGGAACATGTTTTTTATTTTCTTCTTGCTTTATGCTTCACTATTTTTGCACAATTGTTCTTCTGGTCATCCTAGCCTCTATGCCTTGATGCAGGCATGGTTTTGCTACATTAAATTGGGTAAGCTAACATCATAGTCATCTTGACCTTTATGTCTTTGATGCTTATGTTAGAATCTTTCCACATTCCAATCCGATATAAATCACATTCATATCTTCATAGTTGCACTTGTGACTAGTGATGATTGTGTGATTTTTCGATGTCCGTTAATAATGGCCCAATGATGAAAATAAGTTCCTTATCATTCTCTAATGAATGATGAACACAAATTCCTATGTTACAGTTGCTCTATTGTAAGTACACCTTTGCATTTTCATGTAGCTTGCATTGTTAGACCTCATGTTAGTTTGCATTATTAGGCTGCATTATGAGTTTGCGAGGGTTTTCTTTCATCTTTCTTGTGGACTTTTAATCAACTGTGATCATGTTCTAATCTTCATTTCCTTATCTTCTTTCGTGATCTCAATCAAAATTTTCTATCTTAAACATTTGATTGATTTTGGGGCATTTTCTTTCCTGAGAAAAATTCTCTTTTTCTCTCTATTTCTTTCCACCTCTTCCAAACTTCTATCTTTTGTTTGCTTTCACCCCACTTCTTCTTCTTCTTCTTCTTCTTCTCTTCTAATTTAACCTTGAGGCATAATATTTCATGCTTGATGATCTATCTTGGTTATGTGATCCTTATATCTTTCATCTTACATCAAGAACCTTATCTTTAGTTCGATTTGGTCAAGTTTATCAATTTGTTGTTTCTCCTCTATCTCATTTCAATTTCGATCACGAGGGGGCAATACCTATCAAACTTCAATCCTTGATTCAACTTTATCAATCCTATCATTTGTTCTGCTTGGGGCAACCTTGCTTGAGATTCTTATCTCGGACATGTCAATTACTTATTTACAACAGTGTTGACCTTGTCTTTTTTGCAATCAGCTTATCTTTGTTCTAATGTCAATTACTTATTTACAATGGTGTTGATGTCTATGTTGTTTTGTGATCCCAAATCGATCTCACACTTCAACTGCATTCTTCGACTACATGTGTTCCCAAAATGATCACACATTAGTCAAAGAGGGGCAAATGTATGCACCCTAAAATGGTTGCCTAGACTATGGGCCCCATTTATCATTTTATCAATTTATCAAATTCCTAAATCAATGCTTTGGAAAATTTTCAATTCAAATCAATTTCCTTGATCAAATTGTAATTAATTCAATTATTTCAATATTTCCTAAGGTTTGATCATTTTTATTTAATTAAAAGATTTAATCTCCCTTTTAATTAAATAAAATTCATCTTATTTAATTAAATTAAATTTTTCCCTTTTAATTAAATAAAATTCATCTTGTCTAATCAAATTAAATTCCTTCCATTTAATTAAATAAAATTCTTCTAATTTTATTTTTTTATCGGTAATGATGATTTTATTGATATTTGAAAAACATAGTTACAACGATGTCAAGCATGGCTACAAGATGAAAAACAAATCATAATCCCAACCCAAAATTCACTATCTACATTTTAAAATTCCCCGAACTACTATGGGGGCCATTAACGGTAACAACTATACAACCAAACATCTAAAAAACCTTACACAGACCCATGACCGAACCAAGCTATGGCCTCCTCCTTGGAATAGTTCTGGAAGCCTCCATCCCCATCCACCAAGCCTTTGTTTTGCTTGCTTCCTGTGCCACCTTCACCAACATTAGCATTTGCACCCTGAGCACTACATTTTGCCTTAGGTGCCTTCCTCCCCAGATTTGGAGTGATTTGCCTTCTCACATGTGGTCTTCCATCATCTCCAACCATTGCAATGGAGTTTATCAAGGTGCTCTTGCAAACCCTTCTCCCAAGCACGTCACCTTCAAGCGCCTCCCATTTTTTCTTTGTCAACACTTCCAATGGATCCTTCCAGCCAATGTGTGTGCGTGCAAGGTGGGAATCCTCAAGACTGGCTGAAGACTAGACAACAAGTGGCTACAACTCACACCACCCATGCCCTATCATTCGGATGGGGTCATTTCCTTTATGCAGGCTGAGCCCCACCTCAATCTTTTCAAACACTTCTTCGATGCCATCAATCCATTTGATGGCCATACATTGTTTAACCATAGACCACACTTCAGCTATGGACTCGGCCACCATTAGGCCCAAGGCCATGAATAGAGAGGAAACATCTAGATTGGTGCAAGGTTTCCACCAAGTTTGAAGGTAATGCTCCCCAAAGATTTCACCAAGAGCGTCCCAGAATTCATCCCCATCCTTAGTGAAGATATTTTTGAGCCTTTTCACCATAATCGGTCCCATGAAGGCTGGGATTTGTCCATCTGTCTATAGAGAGAAGTTCACCTCCATCTTCTTGAAATCTGCAGGCTTTCTGTCAATGCTTTGTGTTTTGTTTTGCTTCAGCTTGGGCATAAAAAGGCTATTTAAGCCTCTCGAAACACGTCCTTCAAGGGCCATCATTCTGACTTAACTCCCTCTGGCAGTATTATTGCATCTTGTATGTCCACCTCCCTCACATACTGCAAGATCTCCTAAAATCAAGTTTGCATCATCACCTCACGACATGTGAAACAAATGACTCAACCATAAATCACCTATCGTTAGCAAGGCCAAATCATCACATGCCAGCAAGATAAGATTCCTTGCTATTTGAAATGTAAGAATGAAAACTAGTGTATAGTCTAAGGTTTTTTTAAAAGTCATTAAAGACTTAGCTGCCGGTTGGTTCTCAAATCTTCAAACAACTCAAAATTGTCTTCTAGGGACCCATCGGCTCCCACGTTGGATAAATTATCTTCTAAGTCATTTGCAGCTCTAACAACATGTGTAATTTTGAAATCTTCAAATCCCGCCAACAAGGCCCGAATCCTTTTTATGTGCTTATTTAGGTACCATGTATCCATCTAGACCTTTGCAATCCCATTCACAACCAGAGGTGAATCCCCTTCAAGGTGGACTCACCTTAGTTCTAGTTTTTTTTCCCATTAGAGTGGCTTCCACGGCTGCAAGGAATTCGGCTCCATTGTTGGTCCCATCTTTAAGTTGTTTGGCCCCAAGTGCCAAAATGTTACCTCTCTCATCCTGGGCTATGAAATTGATTCCTGATACACCTAGGTTTCCCCTGGAGGCACCATCAAAATTAATTTTAACCCATCCAAGGGATGGGGGTTGCCAAGCACTCAGTTTGTCCCTCTGCGCCCTTGCCAAAGGTTGAGCCCTTCCAGTCCCATTAACGGGTCTATACTTTACCACAGGCCATCTTCTTTGAATCAACAGGTCTACTCAATTGAAAGGTTTCTTCAAGGCATCTATCTAGGAGGCAAAATTAGACACAAGTTCTGAGACTGCCACTTCCAATTTTGCTAGAAACCGGGGCAGTGGGATGGCCTTTTCAGTTAAAATCCATTTGTTCCTTTCATTCTAGAGCAGCCAAATTGTGCTCGAGGGTATAACATGCCAAACTTCCTCCAAGGTTGACTGTCCCTTTGGGCTTGGCCATGAATCGAGCCAATCTCTAAGTTTGCATGGCAGTGGACCCTGCCAGTCTAGTTTTTGCAACCTGAATCTCCATGCCTCCTACAAGTATTCACAATTTACGAAGAGTTGGTATACCGTTTCATCTGTCTTATTTCATAATACACACCTAAATGGCCCATCAAATCCTAACCACATCATTCTATCTCCTGTGAGTTCCCTTTCATTGACATCCAGCCAAGAAAAGGTTGTTGCCTTTGGTAAGCAAGCTTTCCTCCAACAGATCTTACTTTCCCACTCCACTTTGTTGAATGCTCTGTCTAGAAATGAGTAACCAAGCTTGACAGAATACTGGCCACTTTTAGCCCCTGTCCAGATAACTTCATCTTCCTCATTTGACCCAATTATGGATTTTCTTTGGAAATTTTCTTTTAGGATTGCTTGGTGTGCCTCGGAGAGGCCCACATCCATCACCTACTTCCATCTCAGCACCTGTCCAATTGCCAAGGAAGAAGGATCAACAAAATCACTTACCTCGGATCCCCACAGATGCTCTGTTGCCTTGATGATTTGATATGGTGTGCCATCCACCAGGCTCGTCTAGCCATCCCATGAGTCGTGCCAAAAAAAGGCTTTCCCACCATTTCCAAGTTGCCAAGAAAGGTGGTTTGTGACAACCGGTCTATAGTTCATCAGGAAATTCCACAAGGCTAACCCTCTAGGAGGATTTTCCATCATGAAGATCCTTTCTCTGTCTACACTGTCAAGATATTTTGCTCTAAGAATCTGCACCCATCTCTGCTTTGGCTTGTTGCAAATCTACCAAAGTAATTTCACCCACATTGCCTCATTCATGACCTTCCATTTTCTCATCCCTATCCCTCCACCACCTTTCACTTGGCACAGTTTGTCCCATGCCACAAGCAGGATTTTATCCTGATCCTATTCCCCATTCCACAGGAATTTGTGCATCCTTTGTTGTATGTTTTTAAGGATTTGGGATGGCATTTTAAAACATGTCATTGAATAAATTTCCATACCCAAGACTACTATTTTGAGGAGTAGAATCCACCCTGCTAGCGTCAACCATCTACTTTTCCACCCGTCCATTTTAGCCGAGCATCCATCCACCAGTTCCTTCTAAAGTTTTTCCTTATCAAAACCTTCAAAAAGAGGTGTCTCGAGGAATTTTCCAGGTAGACAACCCACTCGGATACCAAAGACTTGTGCAATGGCCTTTTGTGCTCCTCTTTCCATTCCACAGAAGAAAGCCTCAGACTTTTGCCAGTTAATTGTTTGGCTAGAAGCCGCGTTGTAAGTATCCAACACCTTTTTCATTGCCCATGCCTCATGCATTGAAGCCACACCAAAGAGGCATGTATCATCTACAAATTGAGTATGAGTTGTCGCTTCAAAACCTCTATCTATCTCAATTCCTTTCCAACTGCCTTGACCTTTTTTCTTAGCAATTGCCCTACCCAACACTTTAGCTAAGAGAATAAACAAAAAAGGTGAGATAAGATCACCCTATCTGATACCGTGTGAGGTCTCAAAAAACCCCTGGGGGCTCCCATTGATCAGGATAGAGGTTATGTATGTCCCAATCATCCCCCCCACCCATTGGACCCAGTTCTCGTCAAATCCCAATTTTCTGGGGATCTCAATCAAGAAACCTCAATCCACCCTGTCGTATGCCTTTTTTATGTCCATCTTAAGCATCATATGCCTCTTTTTACTCACCTTGGCCGTGTGGATGGCCTCATGAGCTATAATTATGCCATCCACTATATTCCTATTGAGCGTGAAGCCACTCTACTCCCAGGAAATAAGTCTGTCTAGGATGGTTTTCAGTCAGTTTGCCGCCACTTTGGAAATAATTTTGTAAACTATGTTGCAAAGGGAGATTGGGAAAAACTCCTCAAAATGGTTTGGTTTCTCTTTCTTGGGAATGAGGAACACCATAGTATTGTTGAAATCCTTGAAGATAAAACCTTTGCTCAGGATTCATCCACCACTCCCAATAGTTCTAGGGCAACTAAGTCCCAAAATTTTTGGTAGAAGAAGGCTTGGAAACCGTTCGGGCCCGGGGCTTTATCCCCCCCATGCCAAAGATAGTCGCCTTTATTTTTGCTAATGTCACCTAGGCCATGAGCATGCAATTGTCTACTTGGTTTACAGTGGTTGGGATTAAGTTGAGCAGTTCCCTTTGTGCTCTATCATCATTTGTTCCATCTTGGCCCCACAGGTTGGAGAAAAAATTAACCACCTCCCTGTTAATCACTTTCATCTCCTCCTTGGGAGTACCATCAACTATCATGATTGACAATATCCTATTAACACTGTGTTTGACTTTAACTGATCTGTGAAAAAACTTTGTGTTCCTATCCCCTTCCCTCAACCAATTTTCTCTCGATTTCTGACGCCAAAAAACTTCCTCACGCTGCAATACTTCACTGTACCTACTGAGAAGGTCTTTTTCAGTCAAATATTCCACCTCATCCATACCTTCATTCTAAACCTTGCAATTTAACACCTCTAGTTGTCCTTCCAATCTCTTCTTTTCTTCAAAAATATCACCAAAATGCGTTATGTTCCAAGTCTTCAAATTTTGTTTAATGAAAGTTAATTTTCTGAAGAATTGGAAGGCTAAAATCCCTTCCTCCCTTGGGGCCACAGTCCACCAATGGGATACCAATTCCTTAAAACCAGGCTCCCTCAACCACATCTTCTCAAGTTTGAAAGGACACCGGGGTGGCACACCATGTTTATAGACCGATAATGCCACTGGAAAGTGGTCTGATCCTAACAACCCAAGGAATTTGGCCTCAAAATTGACTAGGAGGGTATTCCAACTTCCAGCTAGAAAAAACCTGTCCAACTTCTCGACAATGTTGGAGAAACCCTGCCGCGTATTTGTCCAGGTGAAATTGCCTCCTTTGGTTGTCACTTCCCATAACCCATTATTAACTACAAACTGCTTGAAATCTATCTGAACCCTTGTGAGACACCCTCTTCCACCCTATTTGTCTGAGTGGGCTAAGGTGGCATTGAGATCCCTAGCTATTATGGCTACATTCTGCTCCAGCCCAACCAGAGCTAGGGCGATTTCATCCCAGACTAACTTCTTGTCATCTATTTTAATAGGACCATAGACATTAAACAAAAAAGGTGAGACATTAACTGTAAGGGAGCTCACCTTAGCCAACTGCCAGAATTTTGACTTGGAGATTGCTTCCACCTTCACCAGCTGAGGGTCCCAAATGATACTTAATCCGTCCAAGGCACCTTCTGCATCAACAAAAAAATGGACCACTTTTGCCTGACTTCAAAAACCATCGCTGCACTTTGGACATCCAACTTTGTTTCTTGGAGGCAAACAGTGTCAGGCTTCACCTGATCAAGACCCTGCTTGATCAGACGTCTCTTTTCAGGGGCATCGCAGCCACTGACATTCCATGTTAGAATTTTCATGGATGTCCAGAAGGGAATAAATCCCTTCCAGAATGAAGCTTGGTTTGGCCCTTCATATTGCCCGCATCTTCTAAGAGTTGTTGTGTTGATTTCCTTCCCCGTGTTTTGAGACTTCCAATGTTGGATTTGGCCACTTGGGACTTGGACTACTTGATAGTTTGTTGTTCCACAATGCCAACCTCCTCTAGTAATCCCAATGGGTCCCCATCCTGGCCCTCCCCGTCTCCATAATTTATAGTCATTATTGAACTATCAAAGCATGATTTATCTGGGGACATGTGGATATCCTTGTAGGTTCCAATGCTCTCTCCTACATTACTAGACTGTCCAAGACCTACCCTATCCCCGTCTGCTTGGTTCACATGCTCATCTTCCTAGGATCCTGCCATGAGGGTAGCAATCAAACCCGGGCCAGATGTAGCTAATGCCCCTGTCACCTCTGCCGTCAGTGTTGGTCCTGACTGGGGAAGGATGTTTCCCACTTCTGTGACTTGCTCAAGGTCTGAAGGCTGGGGACCTAAAGGCTCAGCCTGAATCTCAGAATCCACACCCCTACCTTCTTGCTAGTTTCTTTCCCGAGGCATGTCTAAGTCTGGTGTAATTAAACATGCCAGAATTTCTTCCAACCCATTGACTTCTTTGCCTTTGCCTTTTTGATTTGTTAAGCATTCATCTGCATTGTGGCCCCATTCTCGACATTTCTTGCATTTCTCCAGAACCTCCTACACTTCTATTTCCTACCACCAGTAACCTTCTGCAGTGTGTATTTTCACTGCATGTGGTAGAAAAGGGTGAGGTTTCCATAGGATACATATCCTGGCATACATGCAAAAGTTTTGTTTATCAATAGCTTCATCTGCTTTAATAAATGTTCCCAGCCGATCACCCACCATTTTGAAAAACTTTGCATGCCAGTACTCATGGGGTAGGTTGTAAAGATGAATCCAGATCGACACTTCCTCAATGGAGGCCTGCTTTAGGTTGAAATTAGGGATCCAATCCTTAATGTAAAAGCCTATCCTTCCCATCATGTAGGGTTCGTTAAACATGATCCTGGTCTTTTTTGCTTCTGAGCCAGCAATGATCAGGAAGAAGCCATTCGGGAGGGTCTTGACTTCAAAATGGGCACCCCACTCCTCATTTACCCAGTTTCTTATCTTGGGGTACGTTGGCCAACCTCCACCCCATTTCATGTAAAAATCCCTCACTTTGTGCATTTGAACCAAAAAATTTCATGATTATGAATCTATGCGCACATCTATTACGCAATTTTCTATTGTTTCTGGTTTCTCCTTTGTCAACGACGGCCCACACACCAACTTTTTGCTTCCACACTTTGCCCACATGGTTTTTTAAAACCATCTCACTGACTCGACTCAGGTTTTGTAGTGCCCCATGTAGATTATGGGCCTTAGGTTGACCGATTCGACCTTAATCTATCAGCCGCATGACCTCCAACACCTCCACACCTGTCTAGTGGGAACCACGGGCGTCTGGGTCCGCGCCTGTCAAACCCATTTCCCCAGAAACCCTCATTTCTATCTCGAGGGCTGAGCCTGTCCTTACATCGCCGCTCCATCTTTCTAATTTATTTAATTATAAAGAAAACCCCTCTTTTAATTAAATAAATAAAAATCCCCACTTAAAGCACTTTATTTGATGGAAAAGGAAATAAATTAAATAAAAATAAATAAAATCCCTTTTTCTTCACATCTTCCTAATTGGTGGGATTTTTGCCTCTTAATCATAGCCTTTGATTTTTGCCTCTTAATCTCTATCGTCCATTTCTCTTTAAAAGGAAACCTCTCCTTCTCATTCTCATATAGAATTTGTAGGTATTGTTATGTTGCAGGTTTGGAGAGCAATTTTCGAGGAGAATTTGAGCACTTTGGCTTGGATATTGCAACTTATCTCTTCTTGTCTTCTTCTTCTTGCATTCATGGCTATTCATGTAGATTAGATTCATATTAGATTAAATTCATATTTTCTTCCATAGATTAAGCTTGCATATTTCCTTTCATTTATTAATCATGCATTGTTATCATATAGATTAATTTCCTTTTATGCATTGCAATCATATAGAATAGTTGTCATTTTCATGCATTGAATCTCTAATTTCATGGTGTACTTGCATAGGCACAACTAGGTCAATCTGAGGGCCTCTATCACAAACCTTTGCACTCCATGACTAGGGAGCTATGAGTCGATATTTGAGGCCTCATTCTTGAGCAACCTTGAATGAAATGATTCATAGAAGTGTGACACATTATTAGCACACATTTTTGGCAAATGTATGCACCCTAATATGGTCACACATGTGTTCCCAGAATGATCACACATTAGTCAAAGAGGAGCAAATGTATGCATCCTAAAATGGTTGCCTAGACTATGGGCCCCATTTATCATTTTATCAATTTATCAAATTCTTGAATCAATGCCAAGGAACATTTTCAATTCAAATCAATTTCCTTGATCAAATTGTAATTAATTCAATTATTTTAATATTTCCTAAGGTTTGATCTTTTTTATTTAATTAAAAGATTTAATCTCCCTTTTAATTAAATAAAATTTATCTTATTTAATTAAATTAAATTTCTCCCTTTTAATTAAATAAAATTCATCTTATTTAATTAAATTAAATTCCTTCCATTTAATTAAATAAAATTCTTCTAATTTATTTAATTATAAAGAAAACCCCTCTTTTAATTAAATAAATAAAAATCCCCACTTAAAGCACTTTATTTAATGGAAAAGGAAATAAATTAAATAAAAATAAATAAAATCCTTTTTTCTTCACATCTTCCTAAGTGGTGGGATCTTTGCCTCTTAATCATAGCCTTTGATTTTTGCCTCTTAATCTCTACCGTCCATTTCTCTTTAAAAGGAAACCTCTCCTCATTCTCATATAGAATTTTTAGGTATTGTTATGCTGCAGGTTTAGAGAGCAATTTTGGAGGAGAATTTGAACACTTTGGCTTGGATATTGTAACTTCTCTCTTCTTGTCTTCTTCATCTTGCATCCATGGCTATTCATGTAGATTAGATTCATATTAGATTAAATTCATATTTTCTTCCATAGATTAAGCTTGCATATTTCTTTTCATAGATTAATCTTGCATTGTTATCATTTAGATTAATTTCCTTTCTTGCATTGTTATCATATAAAATAGATTTCATTTTCATGCATTGAATCTCTCATTTCATGGTGTACTTGCATAGGCATAACTAGGTCAATCTGAGGGCCTTCATCACACACCTTTGCAGTCCATGACTAGAGAGCTATGAGTCAATATTTGAGGCCTCATTCTTGAGCAACCTTGGATGGAATGATTCATAGAAGTGTGACACATTTTTAGCACACAATACTAATCCTAACCCTAGCCATTAACATAATACTACTCCTAACTCTAATTTGTAAACCCTAACTCTAACCCTAATTAGAACATTGACCCTAATCACAATGCTAACCTTAACCCTAATACTAACCCTAACACTAACCCTAACTGTTAACATAATACTATTACTAACTCTAAATCATACACCCTAACCCTAATTAGATCATTGACCCTAATCGTAATGCTAGCCTTAACCCTAATTCTAATCCTAATACTAATCCTAACACTAATCCTAATACTAATCCTAACCCTAACCCTAATCTCAATTGTTAACATAATACTACTCCTAACTATAAACTATACACCCTAACCCTAACCCTAATTAGACCATTGACCCTAATCTTAATGCTAATCTTAACCCTAATACTAACCCTTATAGTAACCCTAATACTAATCCTAACCCTAACCCTAATTGTTAACATAATACTAATCCTAACTTGCAATCATACACCCTAACCCTAACCCTTAAACCATTGACCCTAATCGTAATGCTAACCTTAACCCTACTACTAATCTTAACACTAACCCTAATACTAACCTAATCCTAACACTAACCCTAACCATTAACATAACACTACTCCTAACTCTAAACCATACACCCTAACCTTAACCCTAATCATAATAGTAAACTTGATCGTAATACTAACCCTAATCCTAACCCTAACCATTAATATAATACTACTCCTAACTTGAAACCGTAGACCCTAACCCTAACCTTAATTAGACCATTGGCCCTAATCTTAATGCTAACCTTAACCCTAATACTAACCCTAACCCTAATTATTAACATAATACTAATGCTAATTGTAAACTTTACACCCTAACCCTAACCCTAATTAGACCATTGACCCTAATCGTAATGCTAACCTTAACCGTAATACTATCCCTAGTACTAACCCTTATCCTAACCCTAACCATTAACATAATACTACTCCTAAATTTAAGTTTTACACCCTAACCCTAACCCTAATTAGACTATTGACCCTATTCTTCATGCTAATCTTAACCCTAATACTGACCCTAACACTAACTCTAATCCTAACCCTAATCATTAACATAATACTACTCCTAACTCTAAATCGTACACCCTAACACTAACCCTTATTAGACCATTGACCCTAATCATAATGCTAACCTTAACCCTCATACTAACCCTAACCTTAACCGTTAACATAATGCTACTCCTAACTCTAAACCGTACACCCTAACCCAAACCTTAATTAGACCATTGTCCCTAATCGTAATGAGTTACCTTAACCCTAATACTAATCCTAATCGTTAACATAATACTATTCCTAACTGTAAATCATACACCCTGACCCTAACCCTAACCCTAATTAGACCATTGACCTTAACCCTAATTCTAATCGTAATATTAACCCTAACCCTAATCCTAATACTAAATTTAACCCTAACCCTAACTGTTAACACTATACTACTCCTGACTTTAAACTGTACATCCTAACCCTAACCCTAATTAGACCATCGACCCTAATCATAATGCTAACCTTAAGCCTAGGTTTAATGCTAAAGTTAATTGTTATATTAACCCCAATTCTAGCCATAATTGTAACACTAATCGTTAACAATAACCTTATTTACATTGATGAACCTAATTATTACCATAATACTAACCTTTACATAACCCTACCACTAACCTTAACTGTAATAGTACAACTAACCATAACAATAAAAATAACCGTAACAGTAACCCTTATGCCATCTATTTAAAAAAGAAAAATCATAAAATATCTTCCATGTTGCACTGCGAATGCTACTAGCTTATATATACCTATATATATAATAGGCTGAGAGTAATCCTTCTCGAGGCGCCTATTTTCATCAACCCTAACCCACACACAAACCTTGCAAAATGGGCGCCTCAAGAAGGATTACTCTTAGTGTATTATATATAGGTATATATAAGCTAATCTATGTACAATGTCAACAAGTTTTTCCCTTCATATTATATTGGTGCCCTTCATTATGTGCAAGATATATTTGGAGTATCAGATAGTTAAAATAGATTAGTTTGACTAGAAAAAAAAATATTGATAAGGGCTCTGCAACTCTCGTGTACTTTCTGGAGAAGTCAACTTCGTGCAAGGGAGTGGTCGCTCACCCCACATGAAGGCAGTTTCTACCACCCTCCTCTGTCTTGCTACATTTAATGGATTTCATTTTGGTGTTATTTCTTTGGGCATAGGTGATGGCCCTAATATTGGATCATCAAACCCTTTTAACTCAACTACTGGTAGCGAATGCTCATTCAAGTAGGCTTTTAAGGGAAGTGCAGAGGTTTCATCTGGAGCAAGGTTTATCACAACGAAAGCCTCTTCTCAGGCTCGCAAGGACAATGGAGAACCCCTAGGTAAGTTCTCTAATGTCACTACCTTATTCGTTAATCCTAATTCTAAAATAGCTAATGAAATGCATAATAAGAGGAATAGGCTTAAAGACGTAGCAATTTTTCTTGTTGTATTGGACCATTCTAGAATGTAGTCTAGGAATTTTTTGAATAATTGGTTTCAAACCATTTAGGTTAAGAAATTAAGGTTTTTATTCTCCTTCTGCAGAATGATTCAAAGGTGGTTTTTCATTATATTTTTAAATGATGCTCGTAGCTAAAAGGAGGTTTTAAAAAAAAAATTATGGTCTATCGGTAATGGGTACTTCAGGGCTATAGGGTGGAAACCCCAAGCCAACAATATGGAAATATTGGTAATATCATGCCCTAGGTGGATTAATGTAAAGAACATACATTTTACCTAGATGGCGTGGAAATGCATTCCAAAAACATTGGAATCGATTAGCAATGTTTTGCATATTGATGAGTTTGCATGCGTGTTTCCTCATTTGGATGCTCGACTCCTTATTGTTGTTAAATATGAAGTAGATCTATCTCACATTCTTAGCATGAAATTAGATGAAGATCATTTTGAATGTTAGGTGTAGTTCTTAGGTGGTATTAATGCTAGCTTCCTTTGAAGGAAGGAAGGGCATGTGAGGAAAAATTGCCCTCTTTAAAACAAAAAAGAACAGACCCCAAGGTGTTGGACACCTTCAATCTAAGATGAAGGATTACGATGATAAAAGGTATAACAAGGCTCATGTAAATCAAGAGCCTTTGGATTAAAACCCTCCTCTTTCCCTTGATGACCCTCACCTAAGAGCCCCAACCTTGACCACCCCTTTCCCCTTGAGGAAACCCTTCTTGCTCCCACTGCACCAGTGGTTGATTCCCCCTCCCTCATTGCAAAAAACCTTGGTACCATTCATGGTGTCATTAAAGATGTGTTTAGAAATCATGCCTCTCCTTCCATTCCCTCCATTGTTAATGCCTTCATGGAGCCCCAAGATGTTATTGATCATGTCAGTTGTGGTAAATGCAAACTGCAAAATGCCCAACAATTGGTTGTAGAAAAAGTCAGAAAAATATCTGAGGTACGGAAAAGAATTGAATCTCATATTTACCTAGAGAAATCTAGAAATGGTGTTGGTAATAATACTTGGTTGGTTGAAGATCTACCATCTTAGGAATCCCCCTATAATGGATGAGACCATGATGGTAGATAAATTATCTCCTATCCTTGATACTATCCTAGGCATGAATTATAGGGCCGAGGTGTCCAATCCTCACTATGAGAACAATACTCATTCTAAACATATTTCTTGCTCTACCAGAGTTGACGAACAACCTAATAGTGGTTATGAAGGTGAGGTTGTTTTCCCCTCCTCATCTAGGAGATCATGCTAGGATGATGCCAAGGTTGGGCATCTCTCTAGCCTCTCTGATGGGCTTGCCCCTGACATTGGAGGGACTGAGGTAGTAGCTCTAGGGGAGGACAAAAATGTAGTTTGGTTGGAAATTGTACCATACAAGCCCCCCAATGTGGAGGATATTTTGATTGAGACTATAGAGCCTAAGAAGGGAAAATGTAAATCAGGTCCCAAGAGGAGGAAAATAGTTAGAAGAGATAGTACCTCCTCGATGGGATTAGGGCATGTTTTTGTTCTTAAAAAGAAGAGGGGTCGACCTAACAAGTCTATAGTCTCTAAATTAGTAAGTAGAGGCTCAAAATGTCACCTTTCTAAGTGTTGTTAATCCTTCTAGGCCCCCATAGATTTTGAACCCTAAATATTTTCTATGGATCTAAAATGCATATCATGGAACACTCTAGTCCTGGAATCCCCCAACAAAAAGTATGTAGTGAACAGGTTTTTAAGATCACACAAGGATATTGATATTCTCCTCTTGCAAGAACTAAAATAAGTTCAATTTACACAGGAAGTTAATCTAAATTCCATATGGATAAATTCACTCTTCTTCAAAACTAATCATTGTAAAGGTAAGGGAGGTAAAACCTTCTTTATCAGTCATTAGTGGAGTGATCGGATTGTTAAGTGGGGGTTCTCTCACTATAACAAGGTGGTTTGGGTTACATTGAAGGTTAAAGAGAATGTGGTGGGAATAGTTTTTTTCTATGCTTCCAATGACTTCAAAGAAAGGATAGAATTTTGGAAGTGGCTACTCGGCTTGAAGATGTACACTTGGTATTGGGAGGCAATTTCAATATGATTGCAACCCCCTCAGATAAATCTAGTGGGTCCAAATTCGAGTGGAAAGGTGAAGAATGATTTTTTGTAATAGAATGACTAATAAGATGAGATTATTTGACCCTATGGATAGAAATAAGAATGAATTTAAATCTCTATGTTATACTTGGTGTAATTTTTAGCACAGTAGTAAAAGGATCTACTCTAGATTGGATAGGTTTTATGCTAACAAAGATGTGATTCATTTTTAAAAAGAGGGCATGGGAGGAAGTGTCCATGTAACCCCTTATACTTTATTGAATCACCATCTTATTTGCACCACCATTGTACTTAGTTCTCCTCAAGAGAAGCTTAGAAATAGAAGAGAGGCCTTTGCCTTGAATACTAGGCTTCTCCTTGATGAAGATGTGTTGCAAGCAGTTCACATAATTATATTCCTTAACAAAGGCAGTCTTACAATCCACATTTGTAGAGATAGATGGAATCAGAATGTGAATTCATGGAAGAGAATGTTCTAGACAGTAGGAAGGAACATACCAGAGTTGCACTGATTTCAACAAGGGGAAGAAGTAACATTCAACAAGGTCCTAAAACCTTCTACACTTTGAGCTCCACAGACTCGGGTGGGCACTACCTATCTTCTGCCCTTAGACTACAATAACCTCATAAGCAGGCAGGAATGGTGGATGTAGTATAAAACAAGTAAATGGTAACAGTTTTTATAAAATTGGGTGAGAACCACAAATCTAACATATCAAACCAATGTCGTATCCATTAGGTATGGAGTGACTTTAAATGCAAAGACTCTTAACAAAAACTTACATCAAATGTAAATCATGCAAATGATCATTGAACTTGACTATGTCTTACATACTCAATTCACACTTCCTAGAAGTAGATGTAATTATCTGATTCACTTCAATTCTTTACTCACTAAAATTGTTTAAGGATGTCTAATTCTCTCTAAAAGAAACCCTAAATCAATTAGACCCTCTGCCTTCTAGAGTGATGGATTGAAAGTCCTTAACAAGCAACCCAAATGAGCACAAGAAACCAAAATGAAGACGTTAGAATTGAATATGAATTCACAAAATGCAAGGAAATACAGACAAATATCATTGATAAAACATATAAGCATGAAAAATCAGAGCCAAATGACCACTGATAGTCTTATTTTAATGTGCAGAGCTTACAAGCCTTGTTGTGGCATCAAATTCCCATTCGTTACAATAATACAAAGAACCCTAGATATACCCCAAAGGAAACCACGAGTTTGGATCACCTTAGGGCACAAGGAAACCCTAAAACACAACCACCATGACTCGAGAAACATTCCATCATTAAGCCAGATTGGATAGAGAACCAAGAAAGTATAAAATACTACAGAATCATATCAAACCCTGGAGTGCCACCAAGAAACAATTATGAGGCCCCAAAATATTAGAAAATAAATCTTACATGCCCTCATAAATGAAAATCAAAAGATCAGACCTATCCATCTACCACTACAACCTGGAAGAGCACCGTCATGGCCAAGAAACCTTCTATACAAATTTAAAAATTTAAATTATACCGGTTATAACAGTCACCATGGCGCAAAAAGAGGCTTGGACGACCAAGATCAAATCTCAACACAAGTTTAAAACACAGTCGTGGATTGCTTTGAAGTTATCCATGTACCGAGATCAGATCCTACCAGGTGTCGCATGGGCGCAATGCTTTAAACACTATCTAGCAATCATCTTCACTTTAAGGCTTTGCGCTCACCATTGGATGAAACATGACTATATTGTTCTTTAACTTCATTACCTTGTCGTTGATTCAGACCCATTAATTGCCACATGTCGTCATGACGCATTGCCTCAAAGACTATCTTTAATGAATCTTCAACTTGAGGCAAACCGCCAACCACATGATGAAATTTGAACTAATCACCCTTTAATCATCCTTTGACTTCAGCCTGGCCCCACCACGAACACGTGGCACTCTATCGTGATGCCTCAAATGGTAAAAAGCTTCATCTCTGCGATCAAGGGAAATTGATAGCCATATATCTTCTCGCATCTGCATAACCTTTATCGGCCCTTGAAAACATGTAATTAATGGTATCAACAATGCTACATGGTGAAAGGGTGTGATGCCTTGATGGTTAAATTGACTGCATCTTGTCTTTGAGCCTCAACGCCTACCGTCCGATCAAAAGAACCTGCTTGAACATTAGTTTAACCTACCTCTTAACTGAGAACCCCTCCTTTAACCCTGGTCTAATTTGGAGATCACGAGATAAAGGAAATATTACAATCGCTGAATACATACCTTGACTCATGGTTTATTTGGAGACTAAGCGCTATCCATAGGATCATAAATACATCATTGGTCTAGATCTTACCTCTACAAACCCCTCCTGACCTTGAGTTGCCTCGGCTTGACTATGATCAAATCTAAAGATTCAGTGACTAATGTAGTCTCCAAGTTGCCAGATACTTTGCTTAACTTGAGTTCCATTTAGAGATTTGGCGCAGACCACATGATCAAGACAAGAGCAGAACTCGATCAACGACCCTCACTGAATCATTGAAATAAAGGAATACTTTGACTTTAATCTGGAGATCTAGCACCAACCACACAATAAAAATATATCTCCCAATCCATAAGAGCATATTCCTTTCTTTTGGAGATGAAGAGATAAAGATCCTTGCCAAGTTCCTAGATCTGAAAGAATATTTGGTTTTGACAAGACATGTGGTGAACAGGCGCAATGCCTTGATCATTAAAGAACTTCATCTTGCACTTTAAGGAAAAGCGACAACTGCTGAATTAAGACAGACTAGCACAGGAGATGAAAAGGTAAAAAGTGACTCAGGGACATTGAAACTCAGGGAGATAAAGAAAAATTAATTCATCCCCCGCCAAGACTTAGGAAAAATAAACAAGGAATGGCCCCGCTTGGACATGGAACAAAAAGACACATGGGCTAAAAGATTTTAAGTGACCCAAAAAGGTAACTTCATTTTACAATGTGAGCTAGAAACTTAGGGTTTTTCCACCAACGAATAGAAATTTGAAAATAGGGCCTAAGGAGATAACAAGACTTAGCAGGGTTTTCATCATTTTGAGCCAGGAAATCTTCAAAAATTTAACAATGCTAAAATCGTGTAATGCATGAAACATCAACTCAAAACACAATCTCCAATACATGCAGAAGAGAAATTAAGCATATGAAACATCACACCATGTTGGCACATCTTCCTATAAATCCAAAATATATTCAATAATCACCGCACAACACTATAAGGACCAAAACATCTTTAGTCAGTCTCAAAGGATAACATTGTCAATACATGTTGGCCAAACAGACACAAAAATAAGTGTGGACCTATGGAAATACTGTGGATACCCAGGATAACATCACTTGATACCAATAATATAATTATATCACCATACTACATTATAAAAGCAATATAAATTATAAGAATGTGAATCATTCCTACAAGCGGGTACTTTGTTTTTATCAAACTAATGCACAAAACATGATAACTTATGTTGCAAAGAAAATTAGACACTGAAAATGAAGATAAATAATCCTTTGACATTTTTCAACACCATACTCCAATTTCAAGGTAAAATATGTCAATGTGCCACAATGCGAAAAAAATAAAAAAAAATCATTCTAACAAACTGTTCATCGAAATATACACACTTATCAATTTCTATGTGCAAATAACTGATACCATCACCAATGTTGTAAAATGAACTTGAGACCTTTGGATATATCATATACATTCTTGTCCACCAATATCTACTTATCTATGCCAATATATGCGTACACTACTAACACTGTATCGCTCCATAACACATAGGGACACTACATAATACAACTTTAGACACAAAAAACAACAAGTTTGGTATCAATGATAATATAACATTAATTTGTGCAACAATCTCCCCCTTTTTCATTGACAACAATACTTGTGGATTCTTCATATCATTAATATATTTCTCCCCCTTTGATATCAAGGACAAAGTGTGCCCCCTAAAACACACTACAAAAATATATGTGTGTACAAACACTTTCTATAACACAATTAACCCCCATAACTCCAACAAATCTCCCTTAGGGAATGCACTAAAATGAATGCAATTAATGATGCGGAGAGAATCTCTTTACTCTTTCAACTCGACTTACTCTCCATTGACTCCTTCATTTTCCTCAATCTCCATCGAGATTTCACATAATATCGCCATATACGTAACAAACATGTTCACCATCTTTTCAAATCAGTCACTGATTCTCTCTTGGGTCACCGACCAACAAGAGAGAATCCTCAGCCATTAATGGTCTCGGGCTATGCCGTACTCTCCATAATAATAACCGAGTGGACTCGGTTTATACTAATGACCTAGCTTGAAGCATTTAGTCATGCTCATGCTTTTTTAAAATCACATAGTGACTACCCATGAAAGTCTTCAGGATTCATTTGAATCACTCCACTATGAAGGCCGAGGTGGTTTATCACATTGCTGTTTATTTCAAATATAGAGGCCTCTTGACAAGATCTCTCGCAGTTCCCTCTCTACGGTGACTGTGGAAACATGTAATTCTTGGGCCTCTTCATCAAAATGATCATCCATGCATGGTGTCCACGTGGCGTGTATAAACTGAAAAACCTACAACCAATAACACTCGTATGCAACCGCCAGTGCAAGATCAAAGTAACGACTATCAAAATCATTGAAAGTTTAATAACTTGTTTCCCTAAACCATACAACTGAAACGCCTCCATTGTCCCAAATCGGGACTTTCATGAACATTGAGATATCAACAAACCAAACTATTAATATCCTTTTCCAATACCTCAAAACCCGATTCATTAACCATTCAACTCTTCCATAAACAACATCGACACCAAGAAGCTGAGTTAAAATCAGTTTTGAAATGATAAAATCGGCATGCATAAACAATAATATGAATCGACATGAGACTATTCCTAACATTTGAAAAGTTTATCAGACCACACCCGATATAAACATAACAGAGATAAGAAATATCGGGTGCCAAACACTATGGAACCCGATTCATTAAAACTATCACATTCTTCACCCAAGGACCCATACGCATCTCACTGTTATGTTCTCCCAAATAGAAAGCCCACAGTAAGAAATAAAAAATGCTTCTTCAATAGAGAAATCATTAAAACTTGAAATTGAATCCAGACTCCATTACATAAGACTTAAAATTGTAAATACACATGAATGGCTCCCTGGCTGCCGCCAGAGAGCCATTTTGGGGTTTCTTTTTTCTCTGTTCACTCTATTCCCCAAACTATTCTTTTCTTCCCACTCTCTATTCCGTAGTTCTCTATTCGATTTCATTTGTCTATTTAAAGACTATCTTCCTTGCGGTTACATGCATTTCTCTTCTTCAAGATTCTAGAAACTGTCTCTATTTAATGGTGTCTAATAATAGACAAATCCATCATGATTCTAGTTGTCCACTCAAAATGATAAACAATCTATGGTGGTTACAAATGCCATGTAATCCATTCTAAATGTAGTTTTAAACTATTTAACCATTCCTTAGACATGGTCCCACAAAATTCAGAATTAATGAAACATTACAATATCAAGAAATTCGTCATAAAGTTCAAGGGTTGAGATGCTCCTGCATCAATTAAACACAAAAATTTACTTATCTATTGGTGTATATACATATAAATCTAAAATTATCTTACTGTAAAAAAATAAGCAATCTATTTTGAAGAAGGCAAAATGACATGATGATCTCCTTTAGTTGTTCCTATGTTGTCTTCCACTAATATAACACAAAGGCCATTAAGGTGCACTAACATAGTGTGTTTACAAGAAACCCCTTTGCATATTTTTAATTCTTCGGAGCCTTAAACTCTTGAATCAAATTTTTGGATCCTTTAAATATCTTTACCATAGTGGTGAGTTTCAAATCAATAATATTCTTGAAACGACCAAATTATTCCTTTATCTTTTTCTTTTGATTTGCAAGAATATTAATCTAAATATAAATTCTCTATTTGTACTCTTTTGGATCCATCTTCATCAATCTTAAAATAAATTATGTTTATCAACTGTACAATCTGATACTCTAAGAGGTTGACTTAAAATTATATATTTTTGTGGAAACACGCTATCTATGATAAAATTTATTTACAACAATAACTTCATTTACACATTACTCAAATTCCTTGAGAATATTTTGTAGTTTATTGTGTTTAGCTACACACATATTCACTAACTCCTTTAATCTCTTCTCTTCCTTCTTTCTCTTTTTATCCTTCAAGATTGTGGCCTCCAAAGTAGAGATATGTTTCTTGAAGCCTTCAAGTAGCACCACTAACTGATTTGTATTGGATAGTGATTCATTAGGAATTTCACCACCTTATCTAGCATCCTAGTGCTATCCTTATAGGATTGTATAAACTCCTTCCAAAAATAATGTGGAAGATATCACCCAGATGTAATCTTTGAAAGGGGGTAAATTGGTCAATATCTATCTTTCCTTGTGATATAGGTACTTTTAATACCTATGTTGATATTATAAGCTAAAATTTCATTTGTAGATTCGTCAAATCTAAGGCATAATCTTAGAAACCTTTGAGAGATTCACTGATAAGTATTTCACCTCTTCCTTATTTGACAACCTTTATCTCCTTTGTTTTATATTCAATAACCTTCTCTTCTACCTAATTCTCTTCATTCCTCTTCTTCTCCTTTTTAAGAGTCTTCCCCATAGGTTTCACCTTATGAATCAAATTATACATCTCAAAAATTGTATCTTATATATTACCCAGGGTAAGCTCAGTAGTCTTTTGTTTGAACATGCCACTTGTTCAACTTCCAAAATAAATATATCAGCCAATTTTGTATCATTTTATTAAGCTTCTAGACCAATGTATGTCTTCTCTAAAGGAGATGATATAATCTTCTTTAGCTCTCCACATTTGGAGTCGTCTCTAAATCAACTCTTTTAGCATTGTCAATATGTACATTAACCTCTAGATGATAGGTATCGATTGAAACATTATATATTTTCTTAAGTTATTTTGCAACTTCAACAATAATTTCTTCAGCCTACTTCACCAATCTTTGATAATTGCTTGGATCCTCACCCATGATAATGTTTACTCTTTCTTTCATCCAAAATCTAATGCTTATTACTTGAGAAATCATTTCTTTGTCTTTATCGATAAGGAATCATAGATCATGCCTAAAACATATGTCTCAATGTTATATTCCTTGAGCAATACATCCATTCTTATTTTAGTTAGGGCTTCTAACTTGCTCCTTAGTCAATTTGTTCCAAACATCATCTAAGCCTAAATTATAAGTCATTATGTGGTGAATGATAGCTTTCTCTATTGTTACTCCATCTATGAAAGGAACATCTTCATACAACTGACAACTATCTCCAATCCATTATGTTTTCTTATCAAGCACTTACCAAACTATTTAGATTTAGAGATGATACTGTGTACCATCTGGAGGGGTTTCTTCTTCTTTTTTTCTACTTCCTCTAATTCTATTTCCTGTGTTATAGAAACTTTGGATCTTTTCTACCTCTCAAGATGATGGAATTAATCATCATCATCATCAACAACAACAATTTTATGTATTCCTTTTTATTCCAAATTGTTCCTTTTCTACTACTTCTTCGGTATTGTTGTTGTCAACATCTTCTACAATAGGCTCTGCACCTATCTTTTATTTTGTAGCTTTATATTTTGGCATGCGTCAAGATCTTCTATAGTAGGATTTAGACCTATATTTTATTTTGTAGCCTTATGTTTTGTCCTGTGTCTTTTTTGTTCTCTAACTATAGCTCTTAAATGGGTTTTAGAGGAATCAATCTTTATAGGTGGGGAAGTAGAAGTTGACCTTGTTCTTCTCTATGGGGCACTATAAGTACCTTATTTTGGGGAGTGAAATAAAAGCTTTTTTAAGATAGGGTGCATATTCAACTTGGTCTACAAATCTCCAATCTCTTATCCCTGTCCTTTTTTGATCTCTTTAGAAGCGTCCTCTTTAGGATTTTAGTTTTTGTTCCAAACCTCTTTTCATTTGGATCAATTGGTAGTTGAAACAACTCATTGATATGTTTGTTTGAATCTTCTACATTAATATCACATGGAAGCTTTGGCAACTAGACAACCCTAGGTTCAACTGCATCAATGTAATAATTGTCTATGCTAGCCAAAAATGTAATATCATCTTTATATTTTTGAATCCAAGATTTTGGGACCCTATCTCTCCATTGGACCTTTCTTGAAAAGGTCTTAAACCATCCCTAAAACAAATTTCCATATGCACCTTCATCTCTATTTATGTTCCTAATGTACCATTTTATTCGAATTACAAATAGGGAGGATTTATCACAAACCCTATCTTTTTCACTAGAAAATTCATTCATAAACATGAATGCAAGGAAGATAACCAAAAAATCATATTTGAACAAATATTTGCTATCTTTTTTTCTCTTTGAATTGTCAGGTAATTGTTGATGAAGGAGATTTCACAAGTCAAACCTTTCTCCAACAACTACTATTTGATGCACTACATAGATTTTAGTTGTAGAGGTAGAACCCTCATGGTTTCTGTGTTACATCTTATATGCAATCCTCGTGATATTATACTTGACTCTTGAATCAATTATGCCATCCATAATCATTTCCCTTTTATCAATATTAGCATTAGTAAGATTCATAGCCACATAATTATTTACAACCCTTAATGCTAGAAGAGTGTTAGAAGAGCACAATCTTGTTAAAAATCTAATTTATTGTTTGTTAGATCAAGATGCATCACGTCTCCATGAATTTAGATCATAAAGGTCCAAATCCATTTGAGATCATAGCTAAAATTAGGAAATTATTTCTAGATGTTGAGACCAAGCTTCAAAATATGGTGATACTCTAGTTTGTATAATGTTAAGTCACCTTACACCATTAGATCTTTCAACACATTGTTGAATTTGATGTGATGAACCTCTTCTAAGGGCATATGGATGTAAGCCCTAACATCTTCTATATGTACCACATCCAATGATACATTTGAAAATGCACCATCCTTGTCTATCTTTGTCGCCACATATGGATATGGCTTAAAATTTGGTCATGAATTTAATGCAACATCAACAGTAATAGTGTGTCCATGATTATTATTAGATATAACAAATAACTCTAAAACATGAAATTCTTTAAACACAACAATCACTAAGCACACAAAAAAGAAAAGACACTAAAATAATGTTTTGCACAAGGAATTATCAAAATTGCAAGATAGTAAATGATCAAAATAAATCTAAAGAATCCAAATATCCCCTTCCAATGGAAACTTAAGGTTGACCATTAATTGTTTATTACTGTTGAAGTTCCACTTTAAGTTGTTGCTCTATTTTGCTAGTGAAAACAAAAATCCTACAAGTCTTTGCAGAGACCTAAAAATCTCAAAAAATGTCTTCAGAACTTATGTTATGTTATGTTAAAAACCTTTCAACATCCAAATCATCGAGGGGTTTCATAAGAGCTACAATGAAAACCTCCCCTCAAATCATACTTTCTATTTAGTTTTTAGAGGAAACATTTGCACCACTAAAGGGCATAAACACATCCACTAACTTTTCTTTCATATTTTCCTCAAATTTCTTTACCCGTGAATTCTTCATCTTCTCTCTTTCCCCATTCACATAAATATGCCTCTTTTCTAAAATAGAGGTATTATCATTTCTTGTTTGTAGAACCTAGTAATATGTCATAATTTATTGCAATTGAAACATGTAATACCTTGTTGTGTACCACTCCCATCCCCTTTTCCATTAGATTTGCACTCAACATCCTTGTGCCCATATTTGTTTGCATGCATACAAATATCCATTGTAATATTAAATATGTCTAACATTGAACATTTACATTCAAAAATCTATTTCTCATAATTCTACTTCTACATTTGTTTGCCTTATGTGAAAAATTATTACAAGCATAACATTAACCATTCAAAGGTTGTCATCTGATCCATTTACCATTGAAAGATACAAGGTACCTAGTTTGAGAAGGATACATGTTTGGAAGTCCTTCTTGCTTTGGGCTAGAGTGAAACCCGTTTGATCTTCATTGTCCTTCTTTGATTCTTCCTTGACCTTTTCCTTTCCCTTGTAATCTTTGTTTGGAGTAATAGAGTTTTTCTCCTTTGCTAAAACCTTTGTCTAGTGAGGGTTTTTGAAAAATAAGCATTTCATAAAGGAGATCACTACCCCATTTAATTTTCAAGTTCTTTTTTATTTTCTCATTTGCATCCCTCGTTTCCTTCAAAATTTCAATCTTTGACATAATCACAATGCAATTAGTAGGCTTGCATTATTCTTTTTCTTCCTACAATTCCTTCTTCAACTTGAAAAAAAATTTCTTCAATCCTTGTGCATACTTTGGATTTGATTTGAAGTTTTATCTCAATAATGTCAATGATCTATTTTCCTTATTCAATTTTCTCCTTTAGATGGATAATGTTCTCTTCAACTTTCTTCCATTTTTCTTAAAATATATCTATTTCAAAAGCATCTCAATTCTCCTTCAAGACCCACTACTGCATCAGTATCCCATTCATGTGACTCCATAGCATCTAAATCTCTCTCAAATTCAAAATTAGTGTTTGAATCCAAAATCTCATAGTTGTTAGACTATTTCTTTAGGAACCTTGCTTTGATACCAATTGTTGAATATTTTTGGATGCTTAGAGGGGGCAGGGGGCGAATCAACATAGACTAAAACCTAACTTATTACACATCATTCACTCATTTAAATTATGTGTATACGTAAATAACATAAACATAAAAAGCAACATACATAACACCGAGATATTATGTGAAAACCAATGTAGGAAAAACCATGGTGAGAATCACACTTACTATATGAATAATTGATTACAAATGTTTTAGGCTAAAGGTTAAGGGAATCACTACTCTTGGCAAGGACTTGCAGAATAAGGCGTACTACCTTAGGCAAGATGCACAAATCTTGAAAATCATTGAAGATCACTTATTTAGGGAAAGATAAATTAACATTGATTACAAGGATTTATACTAATTGAACTGAGTACAAATGCATTATTCTACAATCTTGATTATAAATTTTTTTTTATACATTTTTTTATCAATTTCATCTCTACTTTTTTTGCACATTTGCATTTTAGTAGTTCACAATACATCATGCAAAATCATACATAAATCTCACAACAATATTCAAAGGATGTCTACCAATATATATACACCACAACACAACATAATATTCATTAGGTCAATCTAATAAGATGTAGTATGTAATACATGAACCATTGTCTCAAAACACAATCTCTAATACATTTGGAATAGAAATGAAGTGTGTGAAGCATCACATTGATGCGGGAGCATCTTGGGATCTTGGAAATCTTGCATCAATCACAAATATTTGTTTCTTGTTTTGATCAGCCTGGTGTTTTTGTTTGCGGTTGATTTGTGGTTGTTCTTTTGCATTGCAGTAACTACTGGGCATTTGTGGAATTGTGATGGTCCTTATCCTATGATCACACATCATTTCGATTATTCACGTGTGAGATTTTGTAGATTCTTTCCTTGGTTGTATTGTTCTTCATTTTACTGGTCAATCATTGTGTTTTGATCACTTTTTTTGATCTTCCGATTGGAATCTCCGTGTGCGATTGTGACAGCTCATTGATATGTTTGATGCTGACTTTATTGTATGATCACATATCTTAATCCTTTCATTGGAGGTTGAACCTGATGATTTGGGTCCCGACCTATTTGTTGTAACATGCTTTCTCAATTTTTGGGAAATGTGATCTTTACTGGGCCGACCAAATGTTGCACTTGCTTTACAAGCTTATGGACTTGTTCCTAAGGGACAAGAGTTATTTTCATATAATTATTTGGCTTAGTTGGCCAGGGTTTGTAGAGGTTTACTAATCATAATCAGGCATGTATGCTTGACATATAAGACAACATGTTGCAAATCTATTATAAATTATTTTCTGAGAATTTAATATAAGGTTGATCTCTCATTTCTATCCATCTTGGCTTGTTGTTCTTATTGTTTTTCGTTGTGTTGTATCGACTGCAAGGTTTGGACTAATTTCCTTGAGGTTTCTCCATCCTTGACTGCATCACTCACCTTCCTTTAGATCCACAATATTTTCCATAATCACTGCATGCCACCAATGGCCAAAACATCTCCAGTTGGCCTAAAAGGATAAAGATGACAGTACATGTCAACCAAAAAAACACAAAAAGAAGTGCATATCTCCAGAATTGTTACAAATTCCCAACACAACATCACTTCCCAACATAATCATATCAACAAAATAGATCATCCAAACAACTAAAAGCTGAGGAATGCAACCTTGCAAGTGATACTCTATTTCTATCAAACTGATGCATAAAACATCATTACTTTTGTTGCGGAGCAAAAAAGAAAAAGAAAATAAAGATGTAGCATCTTCTAACATTTTTCAACACCATACTCCAACTGCAAGGTGAAATATGTTGATGCACCATAATATAAATAAAAAGCAAAAACTCAATATGACAAACTATTCACTATAATAGTCACACTTAGCATTTTCTATATGCAAATAATTGATATCATCACCAAAGCTCCAAAAAAGATCTATTAACTCCAATTTTACTATATACATTCTTCTCCACCAATATTTTTTTATTTATGACAATATATATGGATACTAGTAACATTGCACTACTGTGGAACACACAAGGGCATTGCAAAACACAACTTGCGGACACCAACTTCAACAAGTTTGACATCAATGAAAACATAACATTCACATGTGCAAAAATAGTAGGGATAAGAATAAATGCTACATTCTTCACCTTCATCTAAGAAAATTAAGGATAAAGACCAAAATTGGGCCTAATATTTCTAAATTTGTGTGATTGAATATAACTAGGGAACTGAAAAGATCATAATTGAGAGGGCAAGAAATTTGGGTGGAATTTTATATTTTCATATTTGTTGTGCACTTTTATTTCACATTCCACAAGTATAACTAACAATAAATATATATCTATTAGATAGGCACCTCTAGGTATAGACTAACAAGATGCAAATTTCACTATACAAAAATGTGAAATTTATTCTAAAAATGAAAGAACGGATACAAATCATCTTGTATAGCCATAGTTGAGCTTTGACAATATTTTATAGCATTAGCATTAGCATATTGTATATCATTTATAAGTGATTGTCTTGTCTATTATTCATCTCCGTGTCAAATTGATGTTTGTCTTTCACTATTATAAGTAAAGACATGATATATTATTCCTACCAAAACTTCTAAATGAATGAATCAATTATCTTTGAACTACATTTAACCTACACTAAAAAAAATGACAACATAGGTTTTTTGTAAAATTCATCTTATTCTTTGGTTTTTGTATGATATCGAATGAAAATAGATTTCCTGTATATGTTTGTTCTAAAAAGGGAGTAGCTAGAAGAAATTTATGAGATGTGAAATGGCAAAGCGTAATTGAATCCCACAACGAATTCCAAGGAGGCTGCCAAAAAATTTGGTTGACAAAAAAAATCATCCATATTAAACTTATGTAACAAGCTTTTGGGTAACAAATCACGCAACATGAATGTCATCTACGTACAATAGACAAACAAAAAATAGAAGTCAAAGTAGAGAAAGATGCCTACATGAGAAAAACTATTATTTTCAAATCTACAAACCAACATACTTGTGTCATACAACTAGATAAATATTGCCCTTCATGGAAGAATCTATAACGAACACATGCAACAATTTTTGAAGTGACAAATCATGCAATGTAAATGACATCTATCATAGACATGCAACAACTAAGTTAGAGTGAAGTCAGATGCCTATGAAAGAAAACAAATAATAGTTTATTAATAATATCAAATTTCTAAATTAACATACTTGTTATGTATAGCTAGATTGGTGTTGACCTTCATGATGATAGTAAATATAAAATTTTGCAACAACAAATTGTCATAACTTGTTATGAAGGGGAAACATGAACTATATCAAGCTCTTAATGTCTTAAGTGGTTGGTTGGCACCGATGTTTTCTAGGGAAATATCCACATAAACAACTAGGACAATGTAGTGCTATTTGATTTTTTTTATAGTTCCATTGAGTTTGAACCATGAATTCCAATTCAAATGTAACAAATAAAATTGCTAATAAATTATAGCATCTCATAGTAATTTTTAATTAGTGAGATAACAATATCCTTTCACTAGAGCAATAAATTTATGAACTATGTTCACCCCTATCTTTCACCAGCTTTCATGTATGTTTCCATTTGAATTATTTTGATTAAGTAAAAACAGGTTTTGAAAGGACCCGAAACCTTTTACAAAAAAATAGTGAAAGATAGAGCGTTGAGAGGACAAAAATAAAATACTGTGAAGCACCACCCATCAAGTCAAAGGGAACTAACAATAGTCCCCATAAAGTGGAATAGAGATCAGACCAACAAACTACAACAAAGGGATGTCAAGATTTACATTTAAGCCCATCCTTATGTGAACGTAAATTCATATCAAAATAAGGCTTGGAAGACTTTAATTTCTTTCCTTTAACTGTTGTCCATCCATCCACCACCTTCTCAACAACATTCTACCAAGCCAAAAGAATTAACAACAGAGCCTACATAAACTTGAGAAACAAGGCTGGCCACATCAACATCCACAGTTGGGACAAGGACAACATCACTACCAATCCCCATTCCCCCCTGGAGAAACAGGGACAACAGAACCCATAGCACCAACAGGCAGGATAGCTGATCCAGGGACAACATCAACAATCCGGTTAGGAGCAACAACATCAACACTTGAAAGGACAACATCAACACCTAAAAGGACAACATCAACATTCTGAACCAAGGCAACATCCGAAACAACATCAGTAGCACCATCCTTAGCGTGGTCATCTTGAGAGGAGCTAACAGCCAAACCCCCATCCTTAGATTTATGAACATTATAATGGTGGTCAGAAGCCCCCAACCACCAAGAAGGCGATTTCTTTGATTTAACTTTATCAGATAAACACCGAGTAGCAATATGACCAGTCATGTGGCATTTCCTGCATCTGAACAAGATTCACTCATAATCTAGATTTTGGATCCAAGAGCCCCTAGGGGAAGCCAGAGTAATCTTCTCATGGAGACCCTTAGAAACATCAACCTCCACTAGGATACAAGCATACGTCGGATGAAATTTTTTAGAGGAAACCATATTAACCATCTGGAAATCCCCAATAGCCTCCCCCACAAATTCCAGAACAAAATCCAACCAAAGATGTAGGGGAAGATTCAGGAGCCTCACCCATAGGGGTATTTTATTAAAGGTCTCAGTAAGAGGATCAAAATCATGATGCCAAGGTTTGGCCATTAGGGGGAAACACTCCTCCCAAGTGAAATAACTATCACACAAAATAGTTTTCCTATCTTTAGCATTTTCAAACTTTGTAATAAAAAAACCCTTTGCCACAGGGTATATCTGAACGATATATGATATTATGGGTTCCCAATGTTTGGAGATCCAAGCATGTAGGTTCAATAGAGAGGGCCAAAAACCCCTAAATCTAAAGACAACAACAATAGAGGAAAAATCCTTTGCATTTTTAAAGATCTCATCAACTATATCAAATTCCAGATTTACCACAATAGGAGCACTTACAGAGACATGCTTCATAGAAGGAGAACATGAACAAAGGCCCCCACTCCCCGAAACTGAGGATAAAGCTCCATTAATATCTTCTTCAAATGCAACCACGTTTGCATAAGAAACAGAGCCAACATGCCCACTAATGCAAAGGACTCCGACAACACCCCAGGACGCACAAATCCCCCACTGATCAACACCGTAGCAGCCGCACCATGCCCAGACTTCAAACCTAATAGACGGGAATCTATAGGAGAGTTCAAACTCAACATGGAGTTTCCATTTGAATTATTGTTGTAAACAAATATGTTTATTAATGCCACATGCCAACAAATTGGTTTTAATGCCCTTAGTAAAAAAGAGTAAAAATCAAGCTTTAAGCAACATAAGAGTAATAAACTTACCTGAATGATAGCTTGTGCGAAGTCATTATCGATAATCATGCTATTGATTTGTAACAATCTACCTTTCTTCACTCGCTCTGCTATACAATACACGAACATGTTTTTGCCCATAACATGCCTGCAAAAATCTCTATGCAAGCATCATAGTGTGCCTAACAATACATTTTATTACATTTGGATTTTAAATTTGATTATTAAATGCAATAAAACATCTTATCAACACTCTTTTGATGTTTATATAGAAATTTCCCCACAAACAATCGCCATTAAATTAATTATTATCCGATAGAATATTGTAGGGCTATCATATCTCTCAAAAAGATTCACGCTCGAAAAATTCACACTCAAAAATTGAAGTTTTAGTAATTTTTTAAAGTATAACTTGAATTAGCCTAGTAGTGAAAAATTGTTTTATTAAAAGAACTGCAACAAATTCAAATCCTCAAAAAAAAAAAAGGTATATAGACCTCGTTGATAGCAAGTTAGGTGCCTCACTATATGAAGCTGAAAAAAAAACATATATATAGTTAATATTTTAGACTATAAAAGCTCCTTTTCTTTTACGCAATGTCTGCCTCATTTCCCTATCAAATGTTTTAACAATAAAAAGCTAATTGACGCTTTGAACGCTTTTCTGATATCAAGACTCTTATTTCAAGTTATATTTTTTCGTTGGAGACATTCCGCGGCCGCAAAATAGTAGTCGGCAGCTTAAATTTTATACTCTTCCACTGAGTTCAAATCGAATGCAAAAGTTTTCAGAAGGTACGATATGGTTTTTATTTCTTATTTTTGTGATATGTTTGATTTCATTTATTTTTATTCAACATTCTTAGTGTGGCTTCGTATCTAAATGCAACTCAGAAGTTATTTAAAGGTCTCGCAGATTTAGGGTTTTCTAAAAACCTTGCAGGATTTTAATCTTGTTCATCGTAAATTTCAAGTCTACTCTTTTTAATCTCGGAAAATTGCTAACCCTACATCCTCAAACCTGAAACTAAATTATGTAAACTCTCGTGGGAATTTGAGGGTCCAGCAGGTATGAGCTGGAACAACAAATGGTGGTGATTGGAGAGATGATTTAAGAAAAAAAGTTGCTAATGTGGTTGGCACCGATGCGATCTTTCAGACATCTGTATTGCTCAGGACTTTTAAAATTATAGTAAAATCTGTTTGTCATCTGTTATTGTTGGCTTATATGTGAGCTTCTATTCCAAGAATGACCACTCTGCTTACTGGGATCATTAAATTATGCAGTTGATCTTGCAATTCCAACGGTAAACAGGGGGAATATTTGCCAGATGCTATATTTCCAACTGTCTTGCTAAACATGTATCCAAATTTGGAAGCATACACAATGCACAAGATCTGTTTGACCGAATGCCTCGAGGAAATCTTTTGCTATCCGTTTTCAGCTCTGTTAATGTTTGTAGCTTCAGTCTTATGATCATTAGGATACATAAAATATATGTTAGATTAATAATAATATAATGTATAATGTTATATTATTATTAATCATATGAAATTTAATATTTAATATTAAATTATTCCTAATTAATAATTGATTGATGAAACATTATAAGATTGATTAAATTATAATTAATTGGAAGAGGCATGTCCTTTCTTATAAATAATAATGAATAGACATGTCCCATGAAGGGACATGTCTCTCCTATCCTCATTCCCAATATAAATGAAAGAGAGATTGTTGCATTTGGAAAATAAATACAACATAGAGTGTTATTACATTTGCAGCTATCCTAAAAACTTAACTTGGTATCAGAGCCAGGTTGCAAATGTAAGAGAGCAGTTTGTTGATGGTGAATGTGTGACTGTCTCAGAAAATACAGTCTCGGTAAAATGACCATATCTCACAAATCCACTGTTGGATTTTTCAAAATTTTAGATATGTTGGTGAAAAAATAATTTCAAAGAATCTCACCGAAGTGATTAGACAGAAAGTATTGGATTAAAAAGTTATGATGGAATGTGTATGGGTCTATGTGAAATTCCTGAAAGCGACTTTCATTAAAGAGATATAAATTTGTTATGATTGTGGTCAAACATTGACAAAGAAGAATGTATTCAAGGAAGTGTGTCTCTTTCCAGAAAGAAATAATTAATTATAGAGTGTCACCTCTCTTGGAGCAATCAATTCATTTCATAAGAAGACATGAGAAATGTTCAGCGTTATAAGAGTGAGAATTGTACATTGTGGGGGGAGAATAATAACCAATGTTACATTTCCATTTGAACCATGCTTAGTGTGGGGAGATAATTCAAAGGGGAGATGTCTCTCAAATAATATGAGAAGGTGTTTTATGATTTG
>MU226523.1:1970882-1992612 GCA_018584345.1 Thuja plicata | reverse complement strand
AATCCATGATTTATCTTCTACTAATGAAATATGGCATAGAAGGTTAGGACATCTTCACTTTCGTGCCCTATCTTCTATGATGAATATTGTAAATGGTATACCTAAATTAAAGCAAGATCATGAAGGGGTTTGCAAGGGTTGTGTTTTAGGAAAGAACTCCAAGGGTGTTTTCCATAATAGTGAGAGTAGATCCAAAAATGTACTTGAACTTATCCATTATGATTTATGTGGAACAATGACAGTAGCCTCGCTAGGAGGATTTTTGTATTATGTTATTTTTGTGGATGACTACTCTAGGAAAACTTGGATTTACTTTCTAAAGTGTAAAGAGAATCAAATGAAGTTCTAACTAAATTTAAGGAATTCAAAGCCTTAGTTGAAAACATGTCCGGGAAAAGAATCAAAACCCTAAGGTCTGATAATGGGGGAGAATACATCTCTGATAATTTTAAAGGATTTTGTAATTCGGCTGGGATTAAGAGGGAGTACACTGTTCCTTACAACCCTCAACAAAATGGGGTAGCTGAAAGGAAAAATAGAACCATAGTAGAAGCAACAAAAGCTATGATGCATGATCAAAACCTTCATACCTCATTTTGGGCTGAAGCCTCCAACACAACTGTTTATATCCAAAAGAGATGTCCTCACTCTATCCTAGACAATAAAACCCCCGAAGAAGCCTTCACTGGAACTAAACCTGACATAAGCCATCTTAGGATATTTGGTTGTCCTGTCTATATCCATATTCCTAAAGAGAAAAGGACCAAATTAGAACCATCAGGGAAGAGTGGGATATTTGTTGGGTATAGTGAAACATCTAAAGCCTACAGGATATACATACCTGGTCAAAACTTAATTGAGCTTAGCAGAGATGTAACCTTCCAAGAAGACATTGCTTTTAAGAGGTCTAAAGACATTATGGAAGTAGATGAAGAAAACCCTCAAGAAGATCTTGATCCTGAACTTCAGAGGGAGACTCCTATAGAGAACGATAATGAACAATTGAACTCTACTCTTGAAACTAGAGATTCAACCATTAATCATAAGAGACCACCCTGGGCAAGGAAAACAATTGAAGAAGCAGGTATTTATGGAGCTTCTGAGGGTACTTTTAGGGAAAGGAAGAAACCTAATAGATACTCCGACTATGTTGCTCTCATGAGTGAACTTATCAAATCTGAGCCTTCAAATGTTGAGGAAGCACTTCAAAAGCAAGTATGGAAGGATGCCATGGTTGAAGAATACCAATCCATCATAAAGAATGATGTCTGGACATTGTGCCAAGATCTAAAGACAAATCAGTTGTCTCATCTAAATGGCTATTCAAAATCAAACATGCAGCTGATGGAAGTATTGAAAAACATAAAGTCAGATTTGTTGCCAGAGGATTCTCCCAGAAGGAAGGGATTGGTTATGAAGAGACATTTGCCCCAGTTGCTCGATACACCTCTATCAGAGTTGTTATTTCTTTTGTCACATCTAAAGGATGGAAAGTTCACCAGATGGATGTAAAGACAACCTTCCTTAATGGTATCATTGAAGAGGAAGTGTACCTGGAACAACAAGAGGGATTTTTGATTCATGATAGTACTTCTCATGTTTGCAAGTTAAAGAAGACTTTATATGGGCTCAAACAGGCTCCTCGAGCCTGGTATGAAATGATAGACAACTATCTCTCCAAATTGGGGTTTTCCAAGAATGAAGTAGACCCTAATCTATACTTTAAGGTAATAAATGGTGATGTGTTGATTCTCATTTTATGTTTTGAGGATTTGCTAATCATAGGAGAAGATCATCTAATCAATGAATGTAAGCAAGACCTTGCTTCTGAATTTGACAAGAAAGATTTGGGAATATTACATTACTTCCTTGGTTTAGAAGTATGGCAACAAGATAATTACATTATCTTAAATCAAGGAAAATACACTATTGATATATTAAAGAGGTTTGGAATGATGGATAGCAAACCTATGTCTACACCTATGGAGACAAATTTTCACAAACTCAAAGAAGCAGCTTCACAATTAGAATTAGCAGATCCTACTCTCTATCGTCAAATAATTGGGTCATTAATGTATTTGGTCAACACCAGACCAGACATTTGGTATGTAACGAATGGACTCAGTCAATTCATGTGTGAACCTAGAAAATTGCATTTGGTTGCAGCAAAACACATATTGAGATATCTTCGTAGAACCATTGGGCTTGGACTAAAGTATGACAATGTTGATCTAAAACTCCATGGATATTCAGACTCAGATTGGGCTGGAAGTGCTGTAGATTGAAAGAGTACTTCAGGATGTTGTTTCAGTTTAGGATCTGCCATGATATCCTGGTTCAGCAGAAAGCAATCCTTAGTTGCACAAAGCTCCACTGAAGCTGAATACATTGCTGCATCTATGGGAGCTCGAGAAGCAGTATGACTAAGAAAGCTATTAGTTGGATTGTTTGGACAAGCCTTGGATTCCACTATTATTCATTGTGATAATCAAAGTTGCATAAAACTTTCTGTGAACCCTCTATTTCACAATAGGTCCAAACACATTGAAATCCCTTATCACTATGTTAGAGACATGATAGAGAGAAATGTTGTTCAGTTGAGATATACTAGTAAAGATGAGCAAACTGCAAATATTCTAACCAAACCTCTCTCAAAGACACAAGTGGATCACTTTAGAGGTAAGCTTGGTATGGTAAGAATGTAAGAATTTGTAATTGCGGTTGAGACTTAATAAAATTGTACTAATGATTTATATATGAGATATATTATATATAATTTTTATTATGTGAGTTATTACATGATATTGTTGAAACTTCTTGAAAGATGACGATTTTTCAATGAAGTTTGCTTATGGTTACTATTGTAAAGTGACGACTTTAACATAGTTTAACCTACTATCATGATGGATACCATGTGGTTGATATCCACTAACATATCATGATAGTTCATATCTCTTATCTAATGTTAACTTAGTAGTGTGCAACTACATGAGTTATATTTTTGAGATATGTCATGGTGGATGTTACAAGATGTAACATCCGTGGATATGCCATGAAATGATTTCTTCTCTGGTAGGCTTCATGAGACGTGATGCTAGTACACATACCAGAAAAGATATGAGTATGGAGAATATCATATGGTTGATATTCTTGAACAATCCATGTTCATGATGATACCGTGAGGTAACATATGTTATGGTGGATGTCTTTTTTGATATCTGTGTAGACCATAACCCTCAATGTTACATTGAGGAAATCATCGATACAGTAGTTCACTGTATTACATGGATATAAATCATCCTCCCTAGCTAAGAGGGAGTGTTAATGATTGTAGCTTCGATCGGATGATTCCAATCGATGAAATCAAATATTTGAGTGGCCTATCGGCCTTAAACATTTGATATCTATCCTCCTCTATTATCATGAAGCATTATTAATATTGATGACAATTATTGAGATGACATATATATTATATATACATAATAATTATATATATATATATATATATATATATATATAAGAGATATATTATACATATACATATATTATATATATATACATATATACTTATAAATAATAAATAATTGTCATATATATATATAATGATGATGACACACAAGATTTCATGTGTGACATCGACTATAATGTCGATTATGAGAATCAACTTAATAATCAATGAAACCAACAATAAACGGAAATGCAAGAATCAATAAAGGCATAGTCGGTATCGACTGTGATGATCATAGTCAACATGGATTGTGGTTATCACAGCCGATAACCACTATCGACCATTACACATCATTGGTATCAATATATGTTATGAGCATCAATACTGGTATCGACTGTGATGATCACAGTCGATGCCCACATCGACTGCCGCTGTCATATATTATATGTGAGTCGATTATTATATCGACTATCTTGCATCATTGTTATTAAGTTGTAAATCGATCATTATCGATCAATTCAATGGTATATATTATCGGTAACAAATGAATGATTAAAATAATTGTCAAGAGACATGTCTCTATGTATATCATATATACACACGTTGAAAGAGTAACTTGGAATATACAGAAATCTACAAGTATTATTACAAGTTGCAATAGAGATCCATATCAAGTGTTATCAAGTAAAGAAGTATATCATTATTGTATTTGAAGTTCATAGTTTTCTCTTAGATCTACATTATCATCATATAGGCAATCTCATTGAAGTTAGACTATTATTCTAACACTAGCACACTATAGTTTCACTATACATACATACATCAAAGAGATAAGAATGAAAAATGAAAATTTCCTCTATTCGAAATCTGATTACATCTTAACAAAATATACTCCAATTGTGCTCACAACTGAAAAAATTGCATGTTTCGGTCAACACTTGTGTGGTAATGCTTGAAGATGCACATGTTAGTGCCAAAATTGTCACATGCATCTGTAACAATAAAATTAGAATATTTATGATTTAGAAGTATGAAAAATACATTAATAACAAAGAGAAAATATGGGAATTTCAAATCATTGTTTCAAAAAACGCAAACTTTGCTTGGCCTAGAAGTTGTTGTGCACATGCATGTCTCAAGAAAAGAAATCTCCCAGTGTTTGTCCACAGATCTTAATCTTAGACATTATATTTGCCTTCAACTGTGGACTTGGCTCTATAACCTCTTTGTGGGTGTTGATGCCTCCTATAATTTCTTGTTTAGCCTTGAAACTCTCAAGAAATGGGAAGGCTGGGTTGAGGAAATATGCATAAGCATGGAGTGGCCTAGGAAGTTGTTTACAGTTTTATCCAACACTAGTCTATATCTCGAATGAACCCATACTAGTCCTTCAAACTTCCATCCAAATGTCTTATATGCTCCTTGCTTGGTGGATTTTCTCATAAATGTAGCCCACATTTGACTTTTATCCATTACTTATAGAAATGAGAGAAATCAATTGTCAATGAGTTATTTTTTTATATAAGATCAAAGTGAAATCAGTTCAAAAGGTTACTCTAGTTACTCTACATAGAAGCTTTAATTTGTAAATGAAGAAAAAAATAAAATTCATGAACTGTTAAGAAAAGAAAGGAAAAAACATAAATATTTTTAAAGATATACATCTGCAATCTCCTTAGCCAGAGTCCAAAAATTGGTCTCATCAACTACTCAACATCAATCCTAGCAACTGTCTTTGAGTAAGAAGACTTGCTTCACTTATCTGTGATAAACGTTTGCTTCAAAGAAGCTTATGCTTGTAGCAAAGACTTCAAGCTTAGGAATGAGGTACCTTTGGTTATGATGGCGATGCTCTTGTTTTAATCTACATTCTAACATGTGATGCTCACTTTGTTAATGACATAAACCACCTATATGTTAAAGTTTAGGTAGCTGCGAGAGATCTCATTCATACCTGTTTTGGTTTTTGAAGGCACAACAGTATGTTGGCTCTTGCGTTCAACCTTCTTCATGTTTGTCATGCTTATCTATGCCTTTGTGTCTATGTTTGTGGTGTAGTTATGTCACCGTGTTTCTCCATCACTTATGCCTTCGTGTCTCTCCAGCTCATATGCCAATGTGTCTCCTACATTACGAAGATTCTCACTTTTGATGCTTCCGTCATGTTGAAGGTGAATTGTCTGGTAACTGCCATTGTTTGCATTAATGAAGATTGAAGAGCTACTGCTATCAGGTGTAAAATACGTGTGACTTTTGAGGTTCTCGGGTTGCAAAAATAATGCTCAAGAAAAAAGGGTCTTGTATCCCTGACGATCTATCATCTGATAATTTTTTATTGTATATTGCATAAGCGATGAGATTATGAGTGTGGGTTGTTCTGTTGTGATATTAGGGTGTGAATTCCGATATATATTATCTGAGATTATTTACAGTGCATTCTTAAGAGGTGTCGTCTGTTTATTCTTGCAACCCGTAAGATTCAAAAAGGCAATCTGTATTCTGTAGATGCTTACTTTGTTCTTGCATATATATTGCAATCAATAAACTTTAGAAGATTGGTCACTGTTCTGGATATTTAGAGTGTTGTGTTGTTTTCTACGAGGTGACAAGAAAGAGTTTTCTGTACAATGATTATTTACTATAGTGAGCATCGTGTGGGTGTCTCAAATATATTTGATGCATGATCTGAGTTTGATCACTTGAGAACATTGTATTTGTTTTTGAAGCATACAATAAAGGTATCTTTTTTTGGTGTCGCTGGGTTTTTCCCTCGAGTAGGAGGGTTTTACCAGAGTAAATAATCATGTTATATGTTCATATACATTTCTTGTTTTTTGTATATTGCATTTATATTATTCTGGTTCAAAACATTAACATGGTATCGGAGCGGGTTTAAGGAAACGATCCGAACCAGAATAAAACAATTGGATTCTTGAAGAATCTTGATGTCTAATGGGTGTCGAATATGCTGCTCGAAATGAGGGAGACGATTCAGCTGCAGTAATCAGATTCAGAGGGAGCTTGAGTGGCAGATGTAGAATGCCAAGTCCTTTGTAGAGGATCAACAAGCTTTTGTAGCAGTGTGACTGTAAAAGATCATTGTTGGACAAATATTGGAGCCAATTTCTTGGTATTGTGATAATCAAAGCTATGAGAATGCTACCCCTATTGAGAGGGAGTCTTAGTTGAACGGGAGTCTCAACATTCAGATGATATTTTGTGTGTGCTTTAATGAGTTCTTCTTTGATAAGGAGAAGTTTGAGGTGCAATCCCTTGTTGATGAGTTCTTTTGTGTGAGGGAGAAGTTCGAGGTGCAATCCCTTGTTAATGAGTTCTTCTCTGAGAGGGAGAAGTTCAAGGTGCAATCCCTTGTTAATGCATTCTTCTTTGCGAAAGAAGTTTGAGGTGAAAGTCCTTGTTCCACCCTATGGGAGTAGCTATGGTGGATCCACCCTCTGGGAGTAGCCATGGTGGAAGTCATGTGTGAGACTCCATGACTTAGCTTTCTGTTCTTTCACCCTCTGGGAGTAGCCATGGTGAATGTCATGCTGAGATGACAATATAATGTTGAGAAAGTTTGTGATGAGAATTCGTTATTGACATTTTTTTTTGGTTGGTTGCAGCTCCTTTGTGCTTGTCAGGTTGAGACACACACATATGAATGATCTCTCTCTTGCTAAGAGGGAGTGTTAATGTTTAGGTAGCTGTGAGAGATCTCATTCATACATGTTTTGGTTTTTGAAGGCACAACAGTGTGTTGGCTCCTGAGTTCAGCCTTCTTCATATTTGTCATGCTTGTCTATGCCTTCGTGTCTATGTTTGTGGTGTAGTTATGTCACTGTGTTTCTACATCACTTATGCCTTCGTGTCTCTCCAACTCATATGCCAACGTGTCTCCTATTTCATTACGGAGATTCTCTCTTTTGATGCTTTCGTCGTGTTGAAGGTGAATCTTGTAACTGCCATCGTCCACATTAATGAAGATTGAAGAGCTACCACTATCAAGTGTAAAATACGTGACTTTTGAGGTTCCTGGGTTGCAAAAATAATGCTCAAGAAAAGAGCGTCTTGTATCCCCGATGGTCTATCATCTGATAATTTTTTATCGTATATTGCATAAGCGATGAGATTATGAGTGTGGGTTGTTCTGTTGTGATATCAAGGTGTGAATTCTGATACATATTATCTGAGATTATTTGCAGTGCATTCTTAAGAGGTGTCGTCTTGTTTATGCTTGCTACCTGTAAGATTCAAAAAGGCAATCTATATTCTGTAGATGCTTGCAAAGTTCTTGCATATATATTGCTAGGATGCCGGTTCGAGTTCGAGTTCGAAGAACTGGTTCGCCGGTATGGCAAAATTTTGAAAAGGGATTTGGGTTTGGGTTCGTTAGTACAAAAATATGTAAATTATATATATATATATATATTGATATTTATGCAGCCTAGAAGCATGAGTTAAGCTTAGAATGTCACATAGTATCATAAAAAGTAAACATTTAAACAATAAAAACACTTGTAAATTTGTAATCATAGCATCATGAATCATGAATCATGAATCCATGATCATACCATCATATACGTCAAGTTCAAGTTCAACATCAAAGATTCAAAACATTAAAATTAAATCATAACGTCAGTTCAAGTATCATTGTTTGAAGTTCAACTAATGGATTAATAATTTATTGATATTCTTCTTCTTCATCATCATCATCTTCTATATAGAGCCTAATAAGACTCAAAGGTTAATTTTTCCCCACTTTTATTGGCGCAGTTTCCACCCAAATTATTAAATGGGGATTTGGGGGCAAAGCCCCCAAGACGGGGTCAAGGGGCAGCGCCCCTTGCGGGGTCTAGGGGCAGTGCCAAATTCGGCAAAGTTCGTTCCAAGTTCGCCGTTTTCCGGCAAGTTCGCTTGGGTCCGAACTGATTGCTGGGTGGTTCGAACTTGGTCCCTATGGACCGGACCCAGACCAGACCCTCAGGCGGACCGGACCCGAACCACAAATTAGTTCAAACTTATCCTGGTCCGGGGGGGTCCAGGGGCAAACCCGGTATCTTAGATATATTGTAATCAATAAACTTCAGAAGATCGGTGACTGTTCTGAATATTTAGAGTGTTGTGTTGTTTTCTACGAGGTGACAAGAAAGAGTTTTCAGTACAATAATTATTTACTACAGTGAGCATCGTGTTGGGGTCTCAGATTTATTTGATACATGATCTGAGTTTGATCACTTGAGAACATTGTATTTGTTTTTGAAGCATACAATAAAGGTATCTTTTTTTGGTGTGGCTGGGTTTTTCCCTCGAGTAGGAGGGTTTTCCTAGGGTAAATAATCATGTCATCTGTTCATATACTTTTCTGGTTTTCTGTATATTGCATTTATATTATTCTGGTTCAAAACATTAACACTTTAGAGCATCAGAATTAGCTTACTATGCACACAAACCATGCTTTTAAATCTCACAAACACTAGAAAAGTGTTTTTTTATGACAGATATCTAGGGTGTAAGAACACATGTTGGAAGGATTATTTTATCCTTGCAAGCACACACACACACACGTGCTATTTTACACCTTACGATATTACTCCAAAAATGCTCCTAGAGTGGCATGTGATCTGAAATCATCAGCCACCTCTGGCATCTGTGAGGTATCTCACATTTCTTGTCTAAGGAAGATGTTGGACATTACATTGACATGCCCATAATTCCAAAATTACCATTACTGACCAAGAAAGAAAAGTTTTTCTCCTCCCAAAGGAAGTTTGCTAAGTGGAAAATACCTTGATATTTTGCAATCTCTGAAAATTTATTAATTAGAAAGGATTCTATTTAGGGAAATGAAGTTTATACCATTTAAGCACTAGAGGATGCAAAGATAACCATGACAGTCAAAATCATTGTAATGTCCCCTAATTATTAGTATTCAAATTTACCCTAGATTACAATAAAATCAAGTATGGTTCAGGGATACCTTTATATCTTGATGAAAATCCTGCAAAACAAGTTAGGAAATACTATAATCTCAATTTATAATTAGACATGCTTGCATTAGAGAGACATATATAAGATTAATAAGATACTTAAATCAGATTTAGGATGTCACCATCATGGAGATAATAAAATATGGTGATTTGATGAGGTGCCTGAGAGAACCCCAACCCCAGGCCCAGGAGCGGAGATCATCGAAGGAGTTTGATATCGGACAACCTGAGGGATAATTTTAGAGAAGAAATAGAAGCATCACCGTTTACTGTCAATCATCAGTGGATAAGGAAGAAACATATAGTAATTCACAACTTAATGCTGCAACCTCTGGTATGAGCATATATTAATATATAATTCATAACATTTCTGACTACTGTTATCACCAAATGTAATACTTGTGACTGTCTATGTTACTTATAGCATACATTCATAAATTGGCATATTTCTGAAATGAAAGGCATTATTGCTTACAATTAGATGTATTGTTAAACCATTATCTATGATCAGGTCTAATGCATGATATATGGAATATGTGATTTAGCATGCATATGTAACTACTGCAACAAGCCATGATATGGAAAATGAGTTAGCTACAGGAGGGAAAATGGTGATGAGGTTGCCTTCTAAGCATGCCAACTCATGTTGGACTAAGGAGTCCCATGGGGCCAAAGGGGGACAAGGGGACTGCCTTTGGGCTAAGGAGGATGGACTTTCCGGGCACCCTGCTGCATACTCCTGATGACCTTTACCATGGTGAACAAATGCCTTAGGATGTTGAATCATTGGTGACAAGATAGAAGTGACGAGAATGAGGAAAATGGTGATAGGACACCAGACTAGGTGCACCACCTCATTTGTATGGCAAGGGCCACATGAGGCCAAGAGGGATGATATATCTGCTCTTGGGCCTGGGGTTGGGGGTCTCTCAGGCACCTCATCAAATCAGATTTAGGAAATGTCCCGGAAATCTGTCCCCTGCCGTCCCCTATCCCCATCCCCGAAACACCGTGGAACATGGTTTAATTTTAATCTAGGGTAAATTTGAATACTAATAATTAGGGGACATTACAATCACCCTCCATGAGCCTCATCTATTTTTCATTCCTGGGACAATTGATAAGCCACATGAGGCAAGCATAGCCTCCCGGGTTCTTAGGAGAAAGTTGTGAAAGGTTCTAAACCTTATCATGAGCCCTTACAACCTCGTTTTCTTTATAAGTGTGATTTTGGTTCCTACTTGTACCCCTTAATGTTGACTATGGTTGCATGCAATTATTGTTGTATTTAGGTTGGTTGTTGTGTAGAAGATTTATTATAAATACCTGCTTCATAGTTCTGTAAGCAATTTACAATTTACCCAAGGTTTTGTATGTCTTGTTTTCTTTGTTTACTTTCAGTTTCTATTCTTTGGTTTAAATGTCTTGATCTTATCGTTTTATTGCTCTTGGTCTAATTTAGTGTGTAGTTTCAGTTGTTACATTACATTAGAGCTGTAGAGTTCATCGTGAAAAAGTAGGTATAAACTCTGAAATAAATTGCTTATCCAATGCCATACTTTAGCTTGACATTATGATTTTAACACTGTTTTGAAGATGAAATTATAGATAGCTTATCGTTGTTGAGGAAGGATACCTTTAAGAAATTTAACAGATGGCATCAAAAAGGATATTTATGCGTTATTTATATTGCCTTTTGATCAACCAGAATGAGTGGCAAGATCTCCTTACCTGTATCAATCCCTAATGAGACCTTGTATAGATCTCTCAATGGATTTGATGCATACTTGTATAATATTTCCTTGTATCCTGATAACAATGATTTACTTAAACAATATAAACCATGAGTATTTTTTTTGGCGAAAAAAACAAAAAAAAACAATAAAAAAACAACGCACAAGAGTCTTTGGGTTTATTATTTAAGAATGCTCCTAATATCATTTTGACTTTTCCATGGACAAACTTTGTATTGTTGAGTTGGACATAATATAACAAATCATAATATTTGTTTCTTATCTTATTAATTGATTGCTGCAAGCTTCTCATGCATGTCTGCCTGATTTTTATTTTTTAGAATGCAAGTGTCCTAATGATTTTCAAATGACTTTGTTGTCAGAATTTTTAAAGATGCCTATGACCTTCCTGCATTCTTCGAGAGTATAGGCATTAACTCTTTGATTTTAGAGTTATGTTCTGTAGTGTTTTTGATGCCTATTTTGGGTTGTTTGTCCTTTTATTGTATTGCTCAATACAGAAGGCTATGGCTGGAATCAAACGCATAAATTTGGAAGGCCTCAGATGGAGAGTTTTTGATTGTAAAGGGCAGGTGTGTTGTAGGAAACATTGTAGGCCCTTTTATCTTGACAGATTTAAGGCATAAGCTTCTATGTTTCTCTGCGGCTAATTATGCATAAAATTGCAGGTTCTTGGAAGATTAGCATCACAGATATCTGTTGTGTTACAGGGCAAGGACAAACCAACATATGCTCCAAATCGTGATGATGGTGATATGTGTATTGTCCTTAATGCAAAAGATATCTGCGTAACAGGGAGGAAAATGACTGATAAAGTTTATCGATGGCATACAGGGTAGGATAATTCTCCCAATTTTATATTAAAATTAAGAAAATTCTTGTTGAATCTAACATATCCAGTCTACAATATTATTTTTTAAAACTTCCAACATCATTGTTCATCCAGATATGTTGGTCATCTGAAAGAGAGGACTTTGAAAGATCAGATGGCAAAGGATCCAACAGAAGTGATCCGTAAGGCTGTATTTCGCATGCTACCCAAAAACAGGTTGCAGGATGTAAGATATTCTTGTCTAGTCTTAGCATTTGCTAACGCTCAATGTTTATACACCATCAAAACTAATAGTTGTTTTTTTTCTGCAGGATCGAGATAGAAAGCTCAGGATTTTTGCTGGCAGTGAACACCCATTTAAAGACAGGCCTCTTGAGAACTTTGCTATGCCACCACGGAAAGTGAGAGAAATGCGTCCTCGAGTAAGGCGAGCTATGATTCGTGCTCAGAAAAAACTTGAACAGAGTGATGCTGTCAAACAAGAAGTCGAGGAGGAATTAAACTGAGATATCAAACTGCATGTCAACTAGCAAAATTGTATGAAATGTGATATGCTGCATATTTGAATTCTCTTTAATGCAGTGTCATCCTCTGGGGGTTATTGCACAAATTGCGATGGAGAGTGTATGCCCAACAGTGGAACTCATTTCTTGCATTCTGGTTTTGTTGAGGATGGACTGTTTTCTGTTAAATTGATATCAGTTTCATTGAATTGAATGCCTATGTTTATTTCTGATAGTAAATGGCATTTAAATATTTCTGGTTTCTTGCATGGTTATGTTCTAGTCATGGTGATTAATCCTATTATTTGACTTACAAGCTCATGATTTGGCATCACAGAACTACTCTTTATCCTTGAGCAGACAGTATAGTTGAATTTACATTTTAAATTCTCTTACATGCCTGTAAAATATTATTTTTTGATAAAAAATGACATATTTTAAAGGAAAGTAAAAACAGTCACATTTGCCCAAACCTTATCTGAACTGGACACAGTGGTGTTGGCATATTTAATGTAAAAGAATGTTTACATTTTTATCCAGAGCAGCCTAAAAAGACCAAAAAAGAGGAGTGACTAGACTGTACTTGTAACTTGACTGACAACTGAAAAGAAAATGACTGATACATCTCCCTAAATATCTATGACGGAAATTGCGTTCAACTTCAGAAAGAGCAATTGTAAGATATTTCTGACATCTGTTATAGATGTTTCTGTGTACACCCTCAGGAATGGTGCTTTGGGCTAGTGCAAATGAGCTGAAAGTGAGAGAGAACATTCTCTCATCAACAATTTATGAAAATATGAAAGTGTCTTAATTGACAATCAATCATCTGTTTCATATACATGCCATTTTTTATTGATGATTTGAGTGTACAGTATCAGAGGTTGAACTTCATGGAAAAGGGATGAAACCGGAATGTATGTGCTATTTTGCAAGGTATCTGAATGTTTGCTTAAGTTCTGTCCAATGAGCTTAGGAGTGGTTTCAGTTGAACAAAGTCCTTGTGTATGACAGGGATCCTCATGGAAGTTATGTCTGATGCATATGATAGCTGTACTACCCATTCCGGGTCATTGTTTTTCATTTCCACTTGATAGGGTATTAAACCATCACTTGTTCTCACTTGGGTGGAGGAAGATGGACCACCAAAATGGAGACCATCCCGTGGATGTAGATTTGCTGTGACAGGATATGAATAAACTGCTTGCTGAGGCCAAAAAAAAACCTACACAAGTTTCAACCTTCCAGTGAGCAAAAACAACTCCTAATTTAAAATATATTTCTACATTCCAAAGGAAACTTTAACAATTTATAAATCAATTTATGTTTTTTTTTTTTTAAATTTTCTGCTACCTTATGAAACTATAGTACTTGTGTAAGTGGGAATTGATGAGCTAGGACAAATTTGCCAATCGTTGCATGGATCCCAGATGAAAAACCATTGCTTTGAAAATTTCTAGTGTTTCTTGGGTCTGGCCAATATGACATAGCTGGTCATTCATAATTTTTAACTTCTACAGGAACAACTGATGAAAGCAGCAGGCAGAGTACCTCTGCCATAAAAATAATGCGATGGAATTGAAAATGACCAAAATCTAGGTCTACCCTCAAAGATGTAGTTGTTACCATAGTTCAAAATATCGTTATAGGCAACTTATGGCCAAGGGGAAAAAATATCGGAGATAAATCGACAACTTATCGGGAAGTTAAAAAAATTGCTTAAATTTAATTAAAAATGCATTCTTTTTTGCAAAATTCAATGAAGAGATGTATCTAATGAGTCAATAAATGAGTAAACAAACCAAACAAGCTCAGTCTAGATATATATAAAATGCAAATAGGGTACAAAATCACATCCTCATGTGGAATGTTGATGGCTGGTAGCCATAGTATGATAGTCTAAACTCTAAAGCAAACTAAAAATAGCAAATTGTCTTTGTAAAACTATAAGTAAATACAAGTACAACATCAAAATACTCAACATCTTCTTTGTCCCCTTCCCAACAGCTCTAGTAAAAACTACTGGAGTGGTATGGGGTCTATCCTTAGAAGTCCACTGTGGCCGTGGTTGTGCCTCCTCCCTCTGCACAACTGGCTACGATTCGACCTCCATCTTAGATGTAGATGGTGCTAACACTGACAATGACTCATCATCTGAATCCTCAATGCTCTCGTCCTTGTGAATATCATCCAATCCCACTGGGAATCTACCTTCTTCCATAGCTTGCATCTCCAAATTGTAGATCTCATCCTCTGTGAACAATGAAGGCTGCTCCTGTGATGTCCAATGACAATATGGATCCGTCATCCAAATCAAGTGGACCAATTGGTGTTCCCTCTGCCTTTCTTACGCGCAACCGAAGATTATATTGCACAAAGACAAGGTCATTGAGGCATTTCCGTGCTAACTTGTTCCTCTTTTTCGTGTGAATGACCTTGAACAAGCTCCAATTGTGCTCACAACTGGATGAACTACAAGGCTAGCGTAAGATTCAAAGGGGAAGTCTTTGCAGATTTGGGCCATTTCCACCCCAATTTCGCCACTAAGAATTTGCAAAATAAAATATTAAAGGCTTAGAAAGCAAGGTGAAAACATATTTTAGTAACTTATTTTTTATCTACTTATCATGCATGTGAAAGACTCCAAAAATCCAAATATTGTACCTGGGGTCTGAAGAGAATAGCTTGCACGTTGCATTCTAGTACACTTCCAATTCGGCCACAATGATGTCTCTCATCTCAACCTTGGGTACCATCCTTTGCATGCATACAATGAGGCCCTCCATGACCTCTCCACTGGGATCCAAGTAGGATGGAGAGAAGCGAAAACAAAGGTTGAAAAAGTACCCCGCCACATGAATGGGTTGGTGGCACTGATTGTTCCACCTATCAATAATTTCTCATATGGGGTCAAATTTGAAACTGTACCCCTTGTAGTTATTTTTGATAGCCTCTTTAACCCTATCCATGGCCTCATAAAGATATCCCATTGGGGTTTGATCCCCATCTACTAAGTGAAAAACTCTAACCAAGGGCTTTGACACCTACAATTGAAAAGTAGAAAAAGATTATCATTAATCATTAGAGACTAGAGTTACAAATTAACAATGAAAGACTTGATTCCTGAATACAAAAAAATTAAATATTCAACTTTTGAAGTTTCCAAGTTACTTTCACAATTTTTGTAGCACTTTTTCAAAAATTGGTTGTCAAAGTCACTGCATGCAACACTTTCTCCATTAGACTTCTTTGAATAACTTGAGTCCAGTCATGCTTGTCTCACAAACATTTGTTTCACAATCGTCAAAGAAGTAATAATACTTTGTAACAATAAGAAAATCGTTACAAAACTTGTGACTCCCGCTCTAACCAACTTCTTCCCTTGGGTGTGTTTTCTCATCAAGCGGAGAACCCAAGGATGATTGTAGATGTATTTTGTTATCTTTTTTGCATTCTCTACAACTGGTCTTACCCAATCCAAATGTTTATGTCCTCCAAAAGAAGTTCAAGGACATGTGCTGCACAAGGAGACCAAAAAAATGCACTACATTTTTCTTGCAGGATCTTACCTACTACCACATATGCCGCTACATTGTCGGTTATGATTTGCACCACATTATCAATCCCCACCTCCATCACAACTTTCTCTAATGTTAGAGCCAAAATTTTTCGTTGTCTTTTCCTTGTTGGAGGCATCCAAGGATTTCAAAAAGACCCCTTGATCCTTGCAAGAAACTAAAAAATTGATGATGGTATGGTTTTTTCCCCCGTCCATCCATCTGAAAGAATGGTGTAGCCAAATTATTCCATTGTATTTTTTGCTCTTCTACCACATCTTTGGCCTTAGAAATTGCATCTTTGAGCAACCTACAAGCATGAAGTAAAATTAACGTTTAGTACACAATTTTGATTAAAAAATAACTTACATTCAACAAAAATAAGTAAAACTGTAAAAATTTTAAAAATTAAATCAAGTGAACTAACCTCCCACTCAAGTTTGTAGGAGAAGGCACCTTGTAGCCCTTTCCCACCACAATAATTTCCGCAACAAAATTTAGCCAATATAGACTTGGTGCAACATTGAAGGGAATGTTGTTGAAGTACCAGAAATTGACACATTGAATGTCTACTAGCCGATGCACATCGTTGTTCCACCCAGTACCCTCCAATGATGATTGTGCTCCAGGTGTATTTTTGTGCACAAAAAATCTAACTATAGAAGATGGCTGTAACACAAATGGTGGTGGTCTACTAGAAGCAACAAAAGTGGTGGCTGAGGGGATAGTGGATTTGCGAATACATGGACCATGAAGAGAGCCCACTATGCCCTCAAGTGCTTCTTCTTCTTCTTCAAGGTTGACTGAGATATCTGGTCACAACCCACATTATTTCGTTATGATCCTTTATATTTTGAGTTGAATCTAAATTATTTTAGCAAAATCCAAACTAATGATGACGATTAAACAATAGTAAATGATTCTTAAAAAGCAGACATAGTGGGATACCTTGAGATTCAGAAATGGCTGCCCTCATGGCTAATTTTGCTCTTTCTCTTTGCATTTTCTCTCTTCTTGGACAACAAGCAAGACATTCATCTCTCTTTTTATTTTTTCAATTGTGTTGTCACAAACCCTTGTGTCATGCTTTGTGATCCCTCCAGGGTGGTATTTCAAACGAGATATGCCTCCACTTATTAATTTTTCACATTTTATGCAAATCACAATATTAAATTTGGATCCTTCAAAGACATATTTCCAAGCCTTATCTCTAGCTCCTTTAGGGTGCGTGCCTACATATTCAGATGAACATGCGTCTACTGGGGCACAGACAGACTCCACAACTGACCCAGTTGTGGATGTATCCTTATTTGCCATCTTAATGGAATTTCAACCTACACATACAAATTGAAACCACAAATTATTCTAATTAAAAAATTTAGCAAACAACCTAAATTAGTTTAAAACTTTAAATAATTTTAAACATAGTTGAAACTTGAAAAAAAAACAAAAAAAAGTGTTAGGGTTTGGAATTTTTAAGAAAACATGAAATTCTTGAGAAAACTATGAATTTTTTAATAAAATTTGCTAAAAAAATTAGTGATAGATCTTGTTCATTATGCTATAAAACAATTTAGAGTACATTAGAACACTATTATAGAATTTGTATAAACTAGGATGCAACATTAAAGACAAGACAAAATGATTTAAAAAAAAATAGAGTTTTGAAAACTTACTTGTGAATCCGATTTTGCTTGAAATTGAAGGGTCAAGACAACGAAGGGCTTCACTTCGTAACGGCAAGACAATGGAGGGTCAAGGCAATGTTTTATATTCTTCAAGAAGGAATTCGCTGAGATAGATTGATATTCTTTGTTGAGTGATTGTACCAAAGGGGTTTTTCATTTATGGTCTTTAGATCATAGGGATGATGATCATTTCCTTTAATTTGGGCATTGTAAAGAAGCCTTCTGCTCTTTCATTAATATATAAGTGATATTCCCTCAAGATGGAGGGTTTTCCCAAAATAACTTTCTGTAATTTTGTTCATTTATTTTGTTTTTCGTTTGTCTTAATTTTTTATATGAATCTTCAACATGGTATCGGATCGGTTCTCCTGCCCCCTGTAAGGATTCATGAGTGCTGAAATTGTGAAGCATCTCTTGGAGACGAATTGGAGTTAATAAATCATTCTAGAACTGAGTTTGAAATATTAATGTTTGACCCATTTGCAAGCAGAAAATAAATTAATTGAAGTGGAGTAAGCCAAGGGAAAAGGTTAAATGATTTATGTTTCTATATGGCTAATAATCTCATGAATTTGCACGGAGTATTCCTGAGGAAATAAGGAATATTACAAGTATTGAGCAAGTATTCATCCAAATATTTCTTGATTGTCGTCAAAGTATTTGCAAGAGGGAGCCATAAAGACTAGAGCCTTGTGGAACATGAGAAATGATTATTAATGTGGATATTTTGTAATGTTGGGGAAGCATAAAAATACTCATCTTTAAGTGATTTTTTTAAAGTGATATTTTGATACCATGTGTATCTTCTAAATTGGTGTGAGAGAAAACTTGGCTCGTGATCATTGTTGTTCGAGAAACTCTGTGTTTGGTAGTGAAAGCGTTTCATCTCTATTTTTTTGGAATTGTGTCATTTTGAGAAATACAACCATTCTTGAAGACATTTCCTATAATCTAGAGCCTGAACGAACCGAGTAAGATTTATGGCATGAAGAATAACAAGCGCAGTCTGATTGAGAGCAACATGCTTCTTGAATAAGATACATCAGTTACATAATGTTTCTTTTACGAGAACTTTTTTTGGTGTCGAGAGTTTTTAAGAAGAATAGAGATTTCAATAACGCTGATTTAAGTCTAGCCTTCCTTATAAATTTTTGAAGCTATAATATTGGTTGTCGTGGGATCTTATATTCGTGAAATTATAAATAATCCATACTGTGTGGGCTGGGAGATATGGTTCGCTTAAATAATATTTAAGCTAAGTCAAATCTATTAGTCTAAGGTGCCCAATGATTAGTTGTTGTGGGACTTGACTCTCCTCTAAAGTTTGGAGCAAATAATATTGGTCGGGTATAAACTTTGCATTGAAGGTACGATGCATCAAATATAACATATGGTGAGTCACATGGATATCTTTTGTGCATGTGGAAAAATGTGGAATAAATATAAGAAGAGATATTTGCATTTCTAAGGTATGGTGGTTTTTAATATTTGATTCGAACTAATCATATTATCAACTCGAGTAATGTTTACTTCCTATATCGTGGTTGTAGCCGTAGCATCTATTGGTTGAGTCATTTCATTTGGAAGGAGCCCAATATTATTTGAAAACCCACATTGTCGTATTGTATTCCTAGGCCCAACCATTATGGGCAAGCACACACTTCTTATTCATGGTGTGGGAGTGTAAAATTGTGCAAAGAGTCGCCCATGTAACAACCCTATTGCTGGCAGCGTGAACATTCAAGCAAAGTATTTATTGGTGTGTAAAGTATCAGTGTGGGTGCCTGGGACTAGCTTCCATGAGTATTGTTGGTGTTGTAGGTGAAAACTTCTTCCAAACCAATGTTACATACTCAGTGATTTGCTGGAGCTGAGACGATTAAAAATCAAATTGTTGTTACCGTATGTTGGTCTAAATCATAGTTCTGAGCAATAGCTTGATATCCAGAATGAGCATTAATGTGTTGGACTCATAATATAGAAGTTTGGTTGTTGCATGAAATTATAGGGTTGATATGGTGAAAGAGACCATGTTGCTAATAGCAGGGAAAGATACGAAGATCGAAATCTGAAAGGGCATTGCTAAATTGATCAATAATAAAGAGATAAGTATTTTATATTTGTACCTTTGAATAATGATAACGAATAATTCATGCAATAATATTGGGAATAGTGAATCATGTATGCATTTAGCATTGGTTTGTATATTTATCTTCAGGGTAGTTTGATTCTATGAATTATTATTAATCTCTCTAAAATGCAGGATGGATCGAGGAGCAAAAGGATGATGGATTAATTATTCAAAATTGCATAAGGAATTCAAAGGAGGAAGAGCTTTAGACATCCAGTGAGGAAGTTATCTTAGAGAATGAACATACATGAAGACTTAGCTTGCAGTCATGAGTCTAAGTTGATGCCATACAATGGATAACCTATAATTGCAATCAACTACTTCTAAGAGGAGGAAATGACATTCAGAGGGAGTTAAATTCTGAGAATTCAAGGAATGAGTTGAGAACATTAAGATTCTAAGATCATTCAATAGAGGGGAGTTCACTTCCAGAGAATTTCTTTGCAATCTTTGAGGTAGGGATCAAGAGGGAGTTCTATGAAGAAGTGAAGATGTCGGCTAAGTGGGTTGCAAGGCTAGGTGCTAAAGTCCTTGGGAAAAATATTTAGCTGTAGAGAACAAAATTGCACAATCAATATGGATTTGACATTGGTAGCTGCGTAAACTTATTTAGAATAGGGTGATCTGGAATGAGATCGAGGAGGGCAGTCTTAGACTCTAGCATGTCATAAGTTCCAGAGGTGTGTGTTGGAAACTGTTCTTCTAAGGCAAGAATTGCAGGCAATCTTGGATGATGAGGTTGATACAAGTGCTTGGAGCTTCAGAGGGAGTCACATCATCATGAATATTTGTTGTAATATATATTTCTCCATGACAAAGAAATATGAGGTGAAAACCCTTTTGATGTGTATTTCTCTGTGACAGAGAAATATGAGGTGAAATCCCTTGTAGTGTATATTTCTACGAGACGGGGAAATATGAGGTGAAAGCCCTTGTAGTGTATATTTCTATGAGACGAAGAAATATGAGGTGAAAGCCCTTGAGAGTTGTGGCTATTTCCACTGATGGGAGTATCCATAGTGGACATCATGTTGAGAGAGTCCATGATGACATCACATTGAGTGATTCTGTGATGAGAGCTTCTGTATATGTTTCTTTCCACACATGGGAGTAGCCATGGTGGACGTCATGTTAAGTGATTCTATGACGTTATCATGTCTGTAATAAAAATATTTTCTAGAAATAATTGTAGCCATTGTGAGTATCATGTTGAGAGATTCCATGACATGGACATCTAGAAAGATACCTCCCTAACTAAGAGAGAGTGTTGATGTTATAGTGTTGGGAGTTATCTCTCTTCCTAAATTTGAAATATATAAATAATCTATTTTTATTAAAGTCATTGAAGGGTCCTCAATTTGAAGGGACAAGAAATTGAAGAGTCAAGACAACGAAGGGTCTTCACTTCGTAATGACAAGAGAATGAAGGGTCAAGGCAATGTTTTATATTCTTTAAGAAGGAATTCATTGAGGTAGATTGATGTTCTTTGCCGAGTGATTGTATCAAAGGGATTTTTCATATATTGTTTGCAGATCATAGGAATGATAATCATTGCTTAAGTTTTGGCATAGTTTTGGGCATTGTAAAACAATCTTTTGCTCTTTCATTAATATATAAGTGATATATTTGTGGCTGAATTTTTCTCCCTCAAGTTGGAGGGTTTTCCCAGGATAACTTGTTGTGTTTTTTGTTCATTTATTTTGTTTGTTATTTATCTTCATTTCTGATATGAATCTTCAACAAACAAGCCACTGGTTTTCACAATACCTAGCTTACAACTACTATTTTAGGTGGAGACAAATTTTAATAATAAAATTATATATATATAT
>MU226523.1:1959902-1970786 GCA_018584345.1 Thuja plicata | reverse complement strand
TATATATATATATATATATATATAGTGACCATATATATTATAATTTATTGTCAAAACCAATGGCTTGCTAATCTTTTACTTCAACTCAACAAATGCCTTTTGTTGAATTCTACTCTATATAAAGAACTTACCAATTGTCATTATGGAATATAAAGCATTGCAACTGTGGATTATGATTTGATAAGCTTTCTCAAATATTGAACTATCCCTACAAAACTCCTTGCCACAATTGCAATGAAAGTCTTGGATCACTTCAAAATGGCTTCCACTTCTACTAAATTCCTAACAGTAGCTAGATCGCTATCTGATAAATTTTGATTTCAATTTCTTTGTAGACTAAGCCAATAATTGATCCCATACTTAGACGACTATTTGGTGATTGTCCTCTTAAAAAGATAATTGAATATTTGCCTATGTAACCAACAATATGAATATAAACAACAAAAATCTATAATCTACAATTCATGGGTTAAACTCTATTTTATTTGCTCTCGATATCTCTATGTTATGGAAATGCCCGTAAGTTCAAAACAATAGTTTTTCTCTCATTTTCTACAATTTTTTACATTTTCTTTTTGAAAATCTAAGTTTTTACCGATCTTTTATTTTTCTCCAATTTTTTTTTACAAAATCTTATGATTTTGGTTTGTCAATTTTTTTCCAAACAATTTTTGTTGCTACGAATGAACCATTGATATACTCCTAATGTAGATCATGCAGAAAGTCTAAGAATTAGTTTTTCCCATGCTACTTATATTTTCTTCACGCTTTCAAATATCAGGGTTGTCAGCCTTTGCTTCATACACACATGTATTTCTTGCTTACCACCTGACTATCAAACCCTTTACAGTTTTGAGTTTTTTTTTGTTTGTTTCCATAATCTCAAATTTGTGCTAAACAGTTTGTGTCCTCTCACTACAAACCAAGGTACGTGTAGTTATTTACTAAATTCTAGATTTACTGATATGGTTCTGTATTTCAGATCTCAATATTATTGTTGTTGTTTGGATGTATACAACCCAACATCAACAATTTTCAGTATTAGATTTACTAAAGGTCCTTGTGAACTGAGATTCTTATTCATAACTTTGTTTTATAACAACAGAAGCTCATTAGTTTTTATTCCTATTGTATCATTGCACTTTTCATCTTTTCATTTTCATTTGATGAATAATCCAAGCAGTCCTTGACTGTTGTTAAAAATGCAGTTTGGGTTGCTTAATCAAGAGCTACACAAATGGTGGCAACAGTAGGAGACATACCAACTCCAACTTGTGCAACAATTGATGAGATTGTACCAATAACTGATAAAACCCTCCCATAGAACCATACAACATCACACTAATGGTTCCACCTAGAAATTTAGTTTCATCTTTGCAACCAAACTGGTCACCTTTCTAAAATTGTCACGAATCTCTATAGGATACTTGTGATCTTAACCACAAGGCACCATGCACTCGTCAAATGTTTTTTTGCTCTCTTATGAAGAAGATATTGTTTTGGAGATTACAAATCTTGTAGAGCAAGTGCTTGTGAACAATTCTTCTGACTAATACTCCACCACCATGCTACCTCCTCCACTGGTTGCAAGAAAAAGGCCATCGACACCACATTGTTCATATTGCTACCCCTCAACTAAGATTCAATCTCTTATTTGGGAAAATTTACAATTTAGCAAATTGATGATGGATTTCACGTTTCTCATTAAATTACTCAATTGATAGTAGGTTTCAATCCAATATGAGCTTCCATGCAGCTTCACAATGGAATCTTCTCAGCTTTAGAATTGACATCTTTTTCTCTGCTTTCTTCTTGTTTGGTTCCTTGTTCTTTTAGCATGTTCCCCCGACCACTGTTTGGTGGTTCGCTGGTTTCTTGCTTTTTGACTGTTTGTTTCCTGTCCCATAGACCCTTGTTGGTCTTCCATTGGACATTAATAAATTTATCTTATCTTATCTTATCTTATCTTATCTCTTGTTGTGTTGACCACTAGGGATCTTTGTAATGCCAACCACACAGTACTGAGCAATCCTTAATTGTTTGTTGCACATTCAGGATGAAGATATTGTTTTGGAGACTACAAGTCTTCTAGAACAAGTTCTACTTGTGAGCAATTTTTTGATTAATACCCACCATGCTACCTCCTCTAATAGTTGCATCCATAGGAAAAGACCATCATCACCACATCGAGTCTGTTCCTCCTACTATAACTAAAGTTGAATCTTCTTCTATGAGCCAACCCATTATTAAGAAAACCAATGGTGAACTTCACATTGCTCATCCCATTATTCAGTTAATAGTAGTTTCCAATCCTACAAACTTTCTCACTGATCCACAATGGACTCTGCAAATCTTTAGCATTGGTATCTTTTACCTCATGCTTATTGCCCCCATATGTTCTTGTCTTAGTCAAGGGAGACACTCATAGTACTCATCTCATTACTTAGTTGAAAGCAAGTTCTGACCTTAACTGAGCATCCTCACAGCTCTGCAATATAATCTTCACAGCTAGCATTGGCATCTTTTATATATGTTTCATTGTCCCCATGCATTCTACTCTTAAACAAGGATTTGTTCCCAGCAACTGTCATCAAGTTCCATCAATTGAATAATTCCATCTCCTTAATGCAAAGATATTTTGTGTGAACCATCAGTTTCGGAGCTTGAATTTTCATTTGAGGATATTGTTAGCATCGACAAATTTCTCGAGTCATTCCAATCCTAGGTGTTCCAAGTCTTATAATTAATTAAACATTTAGAATATACCCATTTGGGGACTCCCTTGTTATCGTTGTTCCTTACATGTATTTAACACTCCACTACATTCTATTGCCTCACAATTCATCTTTGCAGCCACAAAGTGGTGTTAATTTATCTGACGAGATTGGGTCGATTTCCTTTGAGCAGTGAGCAAATGATGATGACATTCCATGTATTCAAAAAGTTCATTGTAGTCCACATGCAAGTTGGGCCTATAGAAAAAGAGTAAAAGAAAGACAACTGAATATATTAGAATTAATCTAATTAATCTTTATTGGGTCATTAGAGTCATACTTAATAACTCATAGAGAATACAATTTTTTTTTAAAGGATACATATGGACGTGTTCTCTACCTTGGAAGTTGTGCCCTTGTCCTCTAGACGTTTTGGGGATAACAAAATATCAAGGGGTGTCCCCCTGCCATCCCCCATGTCTGTAAATTTGTAGGAAGCGTAAGAAATGTCCTTCGATTATCCTTAGGACGGCTAGGTGTTCCCCATGTGTGGGGACTATTTTGCCTTAAATTTATTTTTTTATTTTTTTTAAATTTATTCTAATGTGGCGTATGGGTTCCACAAGAACATCCCCACCACACTAAAATTGTAATTCGAGCTGAAGGCTAAATGGTAAAACAAAACACTAACCGAGAAAGTTGTTTTATCATTATTTCATTTACATTTGCTCAATTTTTACTCCTTGTTGTGAGAGTTTAGTTCTTGGAGAAGAGATTGGACTAATTAAAGGATATATTGGACTATTTTTGTTTTCTTTAAAGTCTGAAACAACTTATCAGTTGCAACTTTGAAGCTTCCACCAAAGTATATCATTTTTTTTTGAGTTTTGTAAGTTTTTAGCTTGTTTGTAAGTTTGTAGATAGACAAATATTTTCATTGATTTGGTTTCAAACCATCAACAATAAACAAAAGTACCACAAAATGAGCAACAATAATAGTAACTTTCATAAAGGTAGAGAAATTGAAAATGAAGTGCACACAATGTCAGTAGACCCTTCTGAAAATTGAACCTCAACTTCTATTCTGTAAGGCTATTCTACATGTTTTTTGCCCTCTCTTCAAAAATTTGCAAAAGGCACTTTGAACCCTAAGAAACCATTGATTTATTTTGCCATGAATATGATAGCCAACAAGAGTAAAAATATAGGGGGTAATAAGAAGTGACTTTGTCATGTTTTTAACACTCAATACCACAGGAGCTATACTATGGTTATATGTCATCTAGTGGGTGAGAGTGGAAAAGATGGTAGAGTTTGTGAGTCAATAACACTAGAACAATAGGTTGAAATGGCAAGGTTGGTTGGAGTGAGTGGGGACAAAATCATTACAACTCACAATAAAAAATGGTCGTTTACTGATTTGTGTGCCTCTTCCAATCCATCATTTAGAGAGATTTGTGATAGAGGGAAGAGGAAGAGCATTATAGGTGAGAAAAATTCAGTGACGGGGTTAACGAATATGCAAAAAAGCAAGTTGATGATTTAGTGGCCAATGTTTTTTTATCCATACACTCTTCCATTTCATTTGGAAAGGTCACCTTATCTCAAAACTATGTTGAGAGATATATTGCCTATTCACCACCTCTTACATGTGTCACTTGTAATATTGGATTCACACATGCAATGAACATTTTTTGTATGTAATTTTTGTTAACACACTCATATCAGTACACTCAATCTCTTGTTGTTGATACACCTATCGACCTAACTAGTTTACTGAAAGGTTATTTTTTGAGTGCTATAAGATTTGCACAATCCATTCTTATCATGTAATTGCTTCTGAATCTAATTGTGTGCTAGTTTTTTTATCAACATTTCAGATTATACTCTGTGTTCCATCAAAATTATTTTATAAACTTTATAAAAAAAAATATCTTAATTGTATTATAATGTTTATATTTATGATAATTTATGCCTTACTATAATTTAAATAATTATAATATAATTTTAAAAAATTATTAATATGTAATTTATGCTATGAAAGAATGGAATCCATATATATTATATTTAAAAGTTTACACAAGTTTTAAAAATACTATTTTATAATCAAAATGACTACCAAATTTTTTAAAAAAAAATTAATAAACCCAAAGAAATTTAGTACTTTTTCATATTTAAGAATATACACACTAAAGCTTTCAATATACCAATTTGCTACGATGATGTTATTGTACTTAATGAAATAATGAAAATTAAGTCTACGAGTGGGAAAATGAGAATCCTAAACAAATTTGCCATCTTAAATATCTTAAATTGTGTGTAAATGTCTTGCTATTGGAAGCGCACTCAGGCAGAAGTTAAAAAATGACAATTCCTACAAGAAAACTAATTTGACAAATAGATTGTAGCATGGGCGACAGCAGATCAAAGGATCCTTTGTATTAAAAAAAAATCAAACCATATAAAAGTAGGGAAGATGGAAATATGATTAGATATTAACCTTTGTGCATATTTGTAATATTTTACTACAGAATACAAGGTTGTATAAATTTTGTATTTGTTGGTTGAATTAGTTATATGTCCTATTAAAAAAGTGTAATGAGAATTAAACATTTTTTTAATGGAGGGTTCAAATTTACAAGGAGGCAGGCACGAAAGCTTGCGAGCAACCAACCAGCGAAGGCTACTACAAAGACATTTTAGTAAACCGATTACATGCACACTCGTCCCTGAGGGGTATCCATTCCGCTAAATTCACCCGGGCACGATCGCAGTCTCATCCCATATGATATTGGAGCTTTGCACTCAGCAAGACTTGATTCCCACTCATTAAGAACCATTCAACTTCAAGAAGAACAAAAACCCATTGACAAAATTAAACAAATTTTATTGTAACAAATTTCCAAATGTCTATATCATCACATAACAACTTGCCATGAATTACAACTCATAACACAAAAATCAAGTTGCATTTATTGCATATTATTTGCTTTTTTGCTGAATAAGCACAAAGTACACTTATGCTCATATTGCATCATTTCCCACAGGGCATTTCATGACAGGATTCAGAGCTGTTGGCCTTTGCCACAGCATGATAAGCAGCCATACTCATCCAAATAACAACACCGTTTGCAATCATACACATAGTGCTTTTGCCGATCTGGTACAGCTGGTCCTGCAATTACATCAATGCTCAGAATTTATCTGTATTTTGTAAACAGAGTATTTGAAAAACTCCAGAGCCCTAAAACAAATCATTACCTTGGTCTTTGTTCTCCGCAAGAACAGCATCTATAGCAGTGGCTGAAGTTGAAGATTGGAGGAGGAAGACAGCAAAAACACAGAGTGTAAACACCATTACTGCTTTGGAAGCCATTGTTGACGATTAAGCTTTTTCTCTGGAGAAGTATTTGTTTGTGGTGAATATGAAGGAGTGGAGTTGAAGGGTATAAATAGGATCATGGTACAATGTATCTCAGTCAAACATGGCGGGCCAAAAAGCAGTGAGTTGAATGGATAGGGTCAAAACAATTTGAACACGCGTCCATTGAAATTTGGTAAGAGTATGAGCTGTAAAGTAGAGTTGCATTTATTGACCATTCGAGATCTGAATCATGGCAACATTCGTGCTGGTGCCAATTGAGCATTAATGTGTTTACAGCAGTAGAGATTCCATGGGTGAAGAGGGGTTTAATCGTTGTCACTATATTGAGACATTAAAAATTTGTATTTTAATAGTATAATATTTTTTTGTTTTTGGGATTTTAAAGTTTGTAGTATTGATTTTTTTTTTTTTAGTTTTGAAGATTTTGGTGGTATTTATTTGATGACATGGATGTGAAATTTTAGGGTTTAAGAAATAAATTATCTAAAAATTGAGTCATTTAAGATTGTCAAGTAAGCTTAAGAGGCACAAAGTTAAGGTGTGTGACTATTGAATCCTTTATGCATTGATCAAACATAAAATGCATCTTCAATGAATGTATTTTGGAGTGTTTTGTTATTCGTCAAGAATTTGATAACATCAATAACTTCTTCTATAGTTGTAGAGAATAATAGCATACATATATCTCAAGCATTGGCACATGGCAAGAAGGAATGTGTTAGAGAGCTAAGCGTAATTGTGTGATTTGTTCAAAACTTGATTAAAAATTAAGCAAAAATATTCATTAGCAATATATCAAACAAGACAATTAAAATAGCATAGAAAATGCAAAAATATTGAGATAGAAGTGCCCACTGCTTCTGTAGGTAGTTCGAGAGTGATTGTTCTATCTATTGCAGTTGCTATGACCCTTTTTGATATGTGTTCCCAATCAAAAGATGTGCACATTCCCATTATTGTCTCTAATGTGCAGTGGGGGGCTTGCTCTGCCTCAATGGCACACCTGGTTGTGGGAGATTTCGAGGTTCTTGTATTGGTGGAAGGGTTTAAGCTGGAGTGGTGCACACTTGGCTCTCTTATCAGAGATCTGGTAATGGGTCTGCTAAGGCAGTGAATGGGAGGTCCCCCTCTTTCTATTGTTGGTGTATGAAATTTTGCTCATGTTGTCAAATCTACTATTGTTATTCTTTCAAAAGAGAAATCTTGACCTCTTGTCTATGTCAAGACATCCTCTGTGGTGGTGTGTGGCCTAGATGGGCTGGATAATGTGGATTTATATCAACGTTGCTGGTTGTTTTATAGATTCATTGGTTTCTGGCCTTCTCTTCCAAATCTGCATATTTGGGTGATAGATTCTTAGAGATCTTTAATCTCTGGTAACATTGAGTTTTTCCCTTGTGTAAAGGGCTTTTTTATTGTTTTTAATCTTCTTCTGAAGAACGTGATTTGTTGTTGAGCAAACTGTGGGTTTGTGGGAAGCACTATCTCTTGACCAAACCCTGGAGAGTCTTCTTTAACCCTCTTATTGAGCTGCTCATTGTGCGTTTAGGAATGGTTCCTCTCCCCAATCTTCCCCTTCTTTTTTGGTAGAATTCTTGTTTTGAGGTCATTGAAAACTATTGATCATTTCTTAAAGGTAGATGAGGATACAACAACGATGGGCGTCTCTACCTTTGTCTGCAGTCTGGTTGACATTGACATCTCTACACCCCTTCTAAGGGTGGTGGGGGATAAACCATGGATTCAATTGTTGGATTATGAAGGCCTCCCCTTTTGATGTCACTAGTTATTCTCTATTGTTCATCTGGCTACAAATTTTTCTGTCTCACATCATAAAGGTGATTCCACTTGTGGGAAGGATGCAAATGATGATCATTTAACCATCTTGGCCTCCATTTTTTCCTCTAATGACTCTTCATAGGCTGACAATGACTTCCCCCATGACATTTCTCCTACTGATTTGGCCGCCTCCTTAGACCCGGTGGACTTAACTCCACCTCTTGTTGCTAGTGTGACCCCTTCTATCCATGTGGACCCTCCTTCAACTATTGTTGTTCCTGATCTGCTCCCGCCTTTGGATGATGAGGTACAACATTTCCAGCACTCATATACTGGTATTGATTTTCTCACAAAGAGGTTTCCACCACTCTCCCCTTGTGATGGGCACCCTACTAAAAGTATTGTCTGAACGGTTGTCCACCAGTGAAGAAAAATTGCCCTACAATCTCTCATCCTCATGATTTGGGTGAGTTGTCCACCCACCCTTGATGTGGGTTACTAGTTGTGATGATAGTCTATTGTTAATGGTTTGTTCTAAACTTTGTCATAGATAGTTGTTTTGGTATGTTGCTTTAACACCTTCAGGCTGTAGTTTTGTAAGGGACATGGTTAATATCAAAAACATATGTTTTTACAATGGTAATCTTCTATTGTGAAGGATAATGATGAATTAAACTATATTCTCAACGAAAACCTTTTTTAAGAAAATCTTAAAGAGAAATTGTTGCTAATAAATCAACATATATGACTTGTATGTCCCTGTACAACTCACACTCCTAAATAAAGCGCTTATCTATAGCTAATAATATATTGATATTGATATTAACTATGATATTTATGTTAGTAATAACTGAGAAGGGGGGGGGATGAATCAGTGGCCTCAAAAATATTCCAATAATCAACCCTTAAAACTTAGTACCACAATATTATACCTCTAGTTATCTTTAGTCCTATAAGATGAATGCCTCCAAATACTTATATCAATTTACTACTGTTCGGAATGCTTTGTAAAACCTTCTACTGTATGTTTACCGAATAGCAGTCTGTTAATTTAGCGAAAGACAGTAAATTATCTAGAGTATACCGATCAATCCAATTAAGTTAAGTGTAATGCAAGACACTAAAGTAATGACTCATAAACACATTGACACATGAATTTTTAACATGGAAACCCTGTGAAGGGAAAAACCACTTGGGACCGGTAACCCAAAATTTTCACTCTTCTGAAGTGAGCTCGGTGAAGAGCCAACCCTGTTAAAGGTTACAAACACACTGTTAGGTGTGACCTTGTTAGAGGATTTAAAAGTTTAGTCTGTCACTTGATATTGGACATCTCTATGCTACCTTCCTTGATCAAACACTCACTTCGCCTATCAATCTAGGTATCTGGCATCTCATGCTATCTTCATGATCAAAATTTTTGATACTCCATTGGATGTATCTCAATATAGAAAGGATCTTTAAATCCCACTCAGTTACGAGACTTTCTGAATCAATGGTTAAACTGAAACAGTATGATCTGTTCACATATACAACTTATACTTGCATATTTTTAGATCTATTGTAATCTCACAAAACTATTCTAATCAATATAACTTTGTTTATACCTTTGCTCCACTTTGATTATGCTTGGTGATGTTGTACTCTGTTGCTCGATGCCCGCGGAATTATTTAGCTCTTTCCTCAGCTTGTTGATCAGCACTATATGAAGTTGCTCTTCATCAGTTTCTCTTCAGCATCCTCTTTTTACTCTTCACACCAATTCGTAATGAATTGAGTTGTCTCTTTATAGACATGATATCACTGTTGTTACGTTCTTGATCTTCTTGATCTTGGTGTGATCCAAAATTCTCGCCAATCATATTTAAAGAAAAACTCATGTTTTATCTCGCTGAGATCTTCTTGCCAATTGGACAAAACAACTTTAAATCAATTACTTATCTCTGGCTTATCTTGTCGATGAAAACAATGATAACTACTAGTTAACTCTATATTTAGCTCTGCCAACTAGATATTTTGTCGTTTCTAAACTCAAGTTAATTTTGGTGTTTAACTCTTTGATAGCGTCGGTCAACACTCCAGTTCTCTTTGGGCTTCTTCGTCGATTTACACTATATTTCTGGCCGTCGGGTTTGCTTGTGATTATGCTCGTCGGGGTTCTTGCTCAGGAATCACTGTGACTTGATTGTCGGTGATCTGTATCCGTCGGGTTCCACTGACTGTTGGTGTTTTTAGTCACATTGTGAATACTTGTCTTTTATGCATTACAGAAAGCATAATCTTTATCTCTCTGATTCTCTAAATTCTTTGACACTTTGATTATAACTGATTAGATTATATCAAGTTGACATCAATGACAATAAAATCCATTAACTAATTTAATATCTGTATGCACCCTAAAATGGTCGCCTAGACTATGGGCCCCATTTATCATTTTATCAATTTATCAAATTTTCTGAATCAATGCTTTGCAACATTTTCAATTCAAATCAATTTCCTTGATCAAATTGTAATTAATTCAATTACTCAATTATTTCAATATTTCCTAAGGTTTGATCATTTCATTCTTATTTGATTAAAAGATTTAATCTCCCTTTTAATTAAATTCCTATTATTTAATTAATAAATCCAAAATTCTTCTAATTTATTTAATTGAAAGAAAACCCCTCTTTTAATTAAATAAATAAAAATCCCCACTTAAAGCACTTTATTTGATAAAAAATGAAATAAATTAAATAAAAGTTAAATAAAAATTCCTTTTTCATCACATCTTCCTAAGTGGTGGGTTTTTGCCTCTTAATCACAGCCTTTGATTTTTGCCTCTTAATCTCAATCGTTCACTTTCCTTTAAAAGGAGACCTCTCCTTCTCATTTGATAGATCATCTTTTTCATAGTATTGTTATGCTGCAGGTTTGGAGAGCAATTTTGGAGGAGCATTTGAGCACTTTGGCTTGGATATTGCAACTTCTCTCTTCTTGTCTTCTTCTTCTTGCATTCATGGCTAT
>MU226523.1:1929812-1947261 GCA_018584345.1 Thuja plicata | reverse complement strand
GTCTGGGTTGTTTTGTGATCCCAAGTCGACCTCACACTTCAACTGCATTCTTTGACTACATGTGTTCCCGTGTTGACCACACATTTGTCAAAGAGGGGCAAATGTATGCACCCTAAAATGGTCGCCTGGACTATGGGCCCCATTTATCATTTTATCAATTTATCAAATTTTCCGAATCAATGCTTTGCAACATTTTCAATTCAAATCAATTTCCTTGATCAAATTGTAATTAATTCAATTACTCAATTATTTCAATATTTCCTAAGGTTTGCTCATTTCATTCTTATTTGATTAAAAGATTTAATCTCCCTTTTAATTAAATTCCTCTTATTTAATTAAATTCAATTTCCTCCCATTTAATTAAATAAAATTCTTCTAATTTATTTAATTAAAAGAAAACCCCTCTTTTAATTAAATAAATAAAAATCCCCACTTAAAGCACTTTATTTGATGAAAAAGGAAATAAATTAAATGAAAATTAAATAAAAATTCTTTTTTTCATCACATCTTCCTAAGTGGTGGGTTTTTGCCTCTTAATCATAGCCTTTGATTTTTGCCTCTTAATCTCAATCGTTCACTTTCCTTTAAAAGGAGACCTCTCCTTCTCATTTGATAGATCATATTTTTCATAGCATTGTTATGCTGCAGGTTTGGAGAGCAATTTTGGAGGAGCATTTGAGCACTTTGGCTTGGATATTGCAACTTCTCTCTTCTTGTCGTCTTCTTCTTGCATTCATGGCTATTCATGTAGATTAGATTCATTTTTATTTTCATAGAATAAACTTGCATTTGTATCTCCTTTCATAGATTAATCATGCATTGTTATCATTTAGATTAATTTTCTTTCATGCATTGTTATCATATAGAGTAGATCTAATTTTTCATGCATTTGAATCTCTCGTTTCATGGTGTACTTGCATAGGCACAACTAGGTCAATCTGAGGGCCTCTGTTTCATATCTTTACACTCCATAACTAGAGAGCCATGGATCGATATTTGAGGCCTCGTTCTTGAGCAACCTTGAATGGAATGATTCATAGAAGTGTGTCAACATTTATGCACACAATATCTTGCATTATCCTTCTGCATTTCGGTTATCAACTTAACATCTTCAAACATTCAATCAGTTACATGTCATCAATCTCTCCCTTTGGTATTGATGGAAACATACTGCATTATGATACTTTACTATTACTAATATAATATGAAATATATAGTTTCATCAAGATTTTCTAATGTAACTTATTACAAATGTCTGGCTTCTCGGTAAGCTCAAAAATAGCTTAGATATGTTTCTTGCAAAGTAGTTGTCTTCAATCTTCAATCATATCATCTGATATCTTTGTTCTAATATGTACTCTGCCTTGACTGTTCCTCTTCTTGATAATCTCTTTTTGCTTTGACAACATTCTTTCTCTTTGTCTGAACTCTCTTCCTTTGTTACTTCTCTCCCTTAGATGGATATTTCATGTGTAATCAATTTCTCTCCCTTAGAATATTGATTAACTCTTCATTTCTGATTCTCAGGAACTTCTCTTCATGGATAATGATATAATCTCTCCATTTATCATATCTCTCCTTTATGGAATCATCTCTCCTTTTGATAATGATATCATCTCTCCCTTTGTATGATAAAAAAAAATCTCTCTTTTGTATAATAATGAGAACATCTCTCCCTTTGACAAAAATGCCAAACAAACATATTTCTCCTTGTTTTATCATCTATATCACGTTCCATTTCTTTGCCTAATATATTCCTTGAATTTCCCTATACATGAGCAATACAATGTCTTTGGTCTTTAGTGTAGATATTGTACCTTGCAATGTACAAATGTATTTGTTGCTGTCTGTTGCCCCATTTTTGTTCTGCATACCTTTAGGAAAAAATGGATGTCTAGTACTTGGTAGTAGTTTTGAATCATCGTGTAAGTCTTGAGTTTAATTTTAGCTTTCCCCTTAGGCTAGGAGGCCTTTATCAGATTTCCCCAAATTGACTTCTCCTTTGCAAGCCAGAGGGAATATGTGTCTGAGATCGTGTCTCATTAGGTAGGTTAGCTTCCCAAATCTGGTAAAGGTCATGTTTCAGAAGATTCTAACATTGGTTCTATTTACATTTTAAGTCCTTGGCGTTATCACTTCATTATTCAGCATTGGAAGAAAATTGGTTTTAGGCTTCTCCTTAGCGTAAAATCACCTGTAGAGTGTGTTTTCCGCGGTGGGTATTTACAAAAGTCTCAGCAGTCAGATTGAAGTTGGAAATAGATAATTGGAGTTTAGAAAGGCAACTAGACTCAGCGCAGATCCATTCAAGTCAGACAGACAATCAAATGATGAAGAATATAAGAAGGAAGTCTCAATGGAAGAAAAGCATAAAATGGCTTCTCCACTACTCCATCAGGCGGGGTTTGACCTGCAAAGTACATTTTCCACCAAATATCTAAAATATAAGGGCATTGGAGAAGAATCTATCTCATAGGCGATCCTAAGGTATAAAGAAAGTTGAAGAAATCAATACATATCACTTTAGCATCTCAATAGGCTAAAATCCTCCCTTGGTCGATTTCTGAGAAAGGAGCACCCCAAAAGCATTTCTCCACCCAAAGGAGAAGCAGAAAAGTAATTATCTGCTATCTCAAAAAGTTACCGTTACAGTTATCAAAATGAAAAGATGTTTCTTAACGGCCCATAAAGGTAAAGTAATTAATTCAAATAAAGTTGTTTTACCTCTTAATCGGATTTTTTCATAAATGCTTTCATTTCTTCATTCATGTGGCGCGTGAAGTCAGCCGTTAATGGTAAGAATTCAAAAATTATAAATTCAATGAAGTGATAGAGATAAGAACTACCATATGTTTGATGAACTGTCCAAATTTGAAATTCTTGACAACAAGTTGTTCTCTGATCTTACATTCTTGAAATACATCCCTAGTTCTTGTTTCAAATAAACTGAAACATGGCTACCAGATTTATGGGGTTCAATGGAATGAATGGCATCACCTCTGATTGGCACAACATTATGGAAACTTCTCTAAAGTTCTTCAACATGCAGAGCTTCCAGGACAGATTGAAGGTAGACCCAATGCATCCCATTACTGAAAAACTGAAGGAGATTGGACTAGTCAAAGCCGCCAGCTTCCCTATGGCAATTCAAGCTCACGAGCTTGTTAGACAATGTATAGCTCACTATAATTCAAATGCCAAGCAAATCCTTTTTCCTGATGACACCGTGCTACTCTCTATTGACAGAGATTTTGTTCAGAACTCCCTTTGCATTTCAGAACAAACCGAGTATTTAGAGATGACATGTAGTCAGGCGGTCACTGAATATGGAGTGAAGAAGGCCATGTGGAAGAAGGAGATTATGAAGACATGGTTCCAGGAGTCGAAGAGTGCCAAGGGAAAGTTTCCCAAAAATATATATGGCACAAACCTGAAGTCGGAGATTGTGGATATCCTGGTATTGCTTCACAGGATCAGAGGTGAGAGTGATGCGCTAAATTTTGTTGAGCATCATTTCTTCCTAGTCTAGGTGATTTGCTCTCAACACCATTTTATTGATTGGGCCCTCATGGTAAGCGAAAATCTCTTTGATGCCCTAAATAGAGATAAACATTAAAATGAGTTCTATATGTCATCTGTTCTATTATACATTTTGGCTACTATTCAACTGTGACTGGGATTTCCTAGATTAGAATAATTTCCAGATGTTGTAAAGAGCTATGAGTTCTTCCCCTGTCTACAATTGCATAACAGTTATACTGAATATCTCAAGGTTAATGATGCATTTACAATGAGATTGTGCACAGAGTTACAAGGTTTCCTAGAAAAAATATTTTATCTAGAAGCCATGGCATTCATCAGCAAATTCAGAGCTTATTTTATTCAGTTTGCCAATTTTTGATACATTCGTCTTGCAGGATTCGACGATTTCCCTCTGAAGCTACCCAAATATCCAGATGACATGATCATGCTAGTTGAGGTGATGAAGCAAGTGGTCTAGGTGAACCTGATCTGTGCGGGCACCTAGAAGAAAGGATATGATTTCTTGATGACCATCGAAGCCTACAGTTGTGCATCCCAGTCCGATGCAAAGAATATTCTGAATACATTCTCAAAGAAGTTTCATTTAGAAACGTATGATGCCATGAGGCCACAGTATGATCCCATGGACTATGCTCAAGATTATCAAAAAATGGGTCGCTTGATCCATCACATTGATGATATTGAAGATTATTGGGCCAACTGCAAGATGACTTGGAGAGCAGAGAAAGGTTCTATGCAATGTTAACTATTGAACAAATCAAAAATCTCAAAGTTAACATTGTAGTTGATGGGATAGAAGATGACGGCCAGCATATGTATGATGATACATACATAGAGAAGATCAATCCCCTCCCCATAAGATCAAAACCCATGTTAGGCCAAGCTATTGATGACTTGGAAACCTTGATGGGTGGGATTTATAGAAGGATAAAATAATGGGTTGAATAGATAGCGGGTAGGAGAAAGTGGCTGAAAAGGAATCCCCCGTCTTGATAGACACCAAAAAAAGAGACTGGGAGTACCCCTGCATCATCTTCGGCTGCTATCCCAAATGTAGCCAAGGAGTCAGCTCAACCAATGGGTGGAGGTGATGAGCCTCCTAAAAAGATGATTTCATTGGACAAGACATGCAGAGGTGGCTCAACCCCTATCATTGGCTCCACGAAAGAAGCAGTCACTACAGAACCAGTCAAGTCTACGATTGAATCTTTTAAGAATACAGAGATAGAGAAACCAACTCAAGTCAGTACTGAGGGCACAAAAGGTGATACTTTGGCCCAAGATACTCCGAGGCGAGGATCTCCTGTCATAGTAGAAATGGGTGAAGATAGCTCCAGTAATTCCACCATAGAATCAGATGAGGGGGTTGGGAAGAAACAAAAATTGGCTCAAGTCATTAAATTAGTCTCCTTCTCTCCCACTTCGGTGAACCCATTCACTTCCAGACCCAAAGCTACCCCTCTGGTGATCAGGAAGTTGTTTATAGAAGAACTGGTCTTTGCCTCCATAGTTACTAGTGTTGAATCTTGGATAGAGAGCACTTAGGAGCACAAAAGGAAGAGAGTAGAAGATGGGACTTCAAGAAAAGATACCCTTTCATGGGCCTTGAAACCCAATATCACTGTGAGCAAAGTAAAGAAGGTGAAGATGATGTCTACACTAGGCCGAGATCCTGAAACTGGATATTTCACTATGGAGGTAGCAAAGCCAACTAAGGAAGGAAGGTTTGAAGATTTGACTACTTCTAACTTCAAGCTATAGTCATTTGACATGGGACTTGCTCGTCATGACAGTAAGGTGGATTGGTGGAAGTCCACCAATGTGGTAATTGAAGAGCTCAAAACTGCTAAAGTACAACTCAAGGAAAAAGTTAATGAGTTGAAAAATTTCATCAGACAATTGATCACTCTAATTGCAAGTGTCCCTAGTGCTAAAACCACTTTTGATCCCAGTGCTACAGAAAATTAGGTTATCATAGCCAAGTTGTAAGACGACAGACATTTTGGGCAGATTGGCAAGAGATGGATTGAGAGGCTCGAATCTGAGGTACTGGTAGTTGTTGAGCAATTGGATAATGCTCTCCTAAGGATGGAAATAGAGAGGAATAATATTGATAAGAATTTTTAGACTCTCGCATCGGAGAGAGTGAGATGTCAAGAATATATAGTAATGCTGCACATGGTAGTTAAAATGAAGACCAAGGAGGCATTAAAAGCTAAGATCTTGCAGAAAGGAGATAAGCCTTTGATCGAATGGCTTCAAAGCCTGGAATTTAAGATCGAGATGATCATCCAAGTTGAAGCAGGGTTTTAGTAGACATATGTCAAAATCAAGGAGCAGAACAAAGATTTTAAACTCCTTCAGGGTCTGCACACGGAATCATAGACAAGTGGTCAGGGTAAAGAAATGATCGGATTGGCCAATGTGCAGAAATCATTTTTTGATTATGTGCATAAGCTGGTAGAATATTCTTCTATTGGCAAGTTGACTCCCAGGTAGTATATGGTTTATTTTTTGTTTTCATTATGGCAACAAAGTAATATGAAGTTTTTGATAGTAAACTATGAAGTGAAAATTGACTAAGTATAGAAGACAGAACAAAACAGTGACTTGCATTTGATCAGGGCATCAGCGCATGTGTGTACGATCACCTAAGGATATGCACATTCAGACTTAAGCTCTATGGTATGTTATTATGCTTACCCTATACACGCATTGTACGAAATGGAAGTACGGACAAGTTACAAAAAGAACAAGTTCACCAGCAGTCCAGAATACAGAGTATGAAGCTGACTTCATTGTTTTGATTAGCGTGTAATCTTTTGTTATGTAAAGGCTAAGCGCCTATTTTAATAAGTTTGTAAGAATGTATTAAACATTGTTGTAAACATGCTTAAGCCAATTTGTTTGGAATCATTGTGTATTATGTTTTTGGGCCGACTAAGGTCATGTTTATAGTCGCGGCTATTCAGGCATAAAGATATATATATATATATATGTAATGCAAAGATACATTTGAGGTGTCATCGATATAGTTAGAAAAGATGTATAGTAGAGCAGTATGAAGATATTAGTATGAGATAGATCCCTTAAAGAAGTCAAGATCATAAGCGCATAACTGGAACTTATCAGACATTTGTGTCACATACAACAGTTCATCTTTGGATATAGTGTATATCTATTCTCAGGAGGTTGTAGCCTTCTTTCTCTTTGAGAAGTGAGATCTTGGATAGTGAGTCCTCACCCCTAACAAGGTTATTTTTAAAAGACTCCTAACATGGTTAGACTCTTAACCAGGTCATTGTACTCGCATTGTAAAGACTGCTTCTAACAGGGCAAAGGAACTTTAACAGGTTCATTTTACTAGTACAATATTTGTGGGTACTAATTCCCACCAAGGTTTTCCTCTAATCAAGGTTTCCCTGTAATCATATCAAGTGTTATGTGATCTTCTATTATGCTTCATTGGATGTATATTTTATTTATGTTTAAGTTGATGAATCTGAATAAATAGCTAAACACTGATTCACCCCCCCTCTCAGTGTTTCCAACAATTGATATTAGAGCTTGGTCCTCAGAGAGAAAAGTTTAACCTCTTGAGGAGATCATGGATTCAGTAGAAGTCAAACATCTGAAAAAGAATCTTGAAGCAACCCTTGAAGATCTAGATAGATCTGAGAAAGAAAATGAAGAACTCAAACTAAAATTTGATGGCTCACAAATGCTTATCAAGAAACTAATGAAAGAACTAAAAGATTTCTCCACCAATGATTTGAAACTAAATGAAGAGAACAAGTCTCTGAAAGATAAGATAGAAGAATTGAATGATCAGTTAATTGATAGCTTAACAGCTATTGAAGAGAAGAACGAAGAAAACAAACAGTTGGATGAAGAACTCATGCAAGTCAATATGAGAATCTTGTATTTGGAAAATATCAAGAACAAAATTGAATCTGAACTACCAGGAGCAAAAGACAAGATTGATAAACTACACACATGCTTTGATATGATTCAATCATAGATCTATGCACAAAAGCTAAAAGGTGACACCATTGGTATGGGATACAGTTTAGCTGAAATTGAGATCAACTCATCACAAGAAAGAAATAAAGCTCTAACAGAATCTTTAGAAGAAAAGAAAACTGAAAATCATGGAGAGACTAAAGAAGAAGATAAGCACAAGGCAGTCAACCGTACTTGCTATGCCTGTAACAAGCATGGACACTTGGCAAGAGATTGTAAGAATGTAAGACCTTTCAATGGTTACTATTACTCCTATAATAAGTTTGGTCATAGGGCTATTCATTGCAGAACAAATCAAAGAAATCAGCCACAACTGAACCAAAGGAATCAAACTCAATTCAATCAGAGAAATCAACCTAAAAGAAACTTGCAGAACATTACATGTTAGATATGTAACTACAATGGACACATAGAAAAACAATGTAGCATGATGAATAACAACACCAGACCTCCTATCATCTGTCACTCATGTGGACAAGTAGGACACATCTCAAGGTTTTACAGATCAAGAACAAAAGGACAAGAGAATCCCAAGAATTCCTTGTTTGAAGAATCAGGAGAATTCAAGTTTGTGGAAGCCAAAGCTAATTAAGATAAAATGTGGGTTGAAGTAAAGAAGGATAATGAAGAGAACAAGGTAGTAGATGCATCCTCAGTGGACGCACCTTCTACTTCTGAATAGTTGACCCTCATGGTCTTAGGGGGATCTATTCTAGCTCTGAACCCCTGTGTAGCTGGTATACTCACTTTTGAGTATGCACCTATGGATTCATACAAGTAATCACGAATTAAGGTTGTATGCATTCATGCATTGCCTTTACTTCATTCAGAACAAAGTTTGAAATTCTCTCTATAAATCGCTTTACAGCAACGCGCATTAAATGCAATTAATCTTTATATAAATTGGCAAAAGATCTTAAAATAGCTTCACTTTGCATTTGAGATTGAGGCATTCAGAAAGAAGATAAGTATCAAGCATCAAAGGACTACAGCTTGAAGTATTAGTTGGTTTGTGAATGGATTACATTTGGAACAGAACCCTAGCAGTCGCATCACTTCAGAATTGTTGTGAAACCCTACTTAACCTAGTTACAAGTAAGTATGGCAACTCCTATTGTATTCGACATTGATGAGAGAAAGAGATTTGTTTTTAAGAAGCATCCATTCAAGTCCATACTGGATGATGTCGAAGGAGCATTCTCTAGGACTCTGCTTGGAGTCATGCATGTAGAAGACATCTGCGCATATGTTTACTGCAAAAAGGAAATAGTTGGAGACAACAACATTGCATCTCTCATGGGTTGTATGGTGAAACCAGATTATACATTCAATGATGAATACACGCATATCATTGATAACCCTATCTTTGAGTATTCCAATGCGCACGAGTTTTATGAGCTAGAATGGGTGAAGATACTACTGAGTAGGATACATGATGATCTATACTGGATAGGCGAGGTTCATGTCCACATCACTGCTAATCTAATTCATGAGATGAATGGACTACCCAAGACTGGACCAATTCTTCCAACTGGTAAAGATGTTAAGAAACAAGTTGAGCAAGCATGCTTATCTAGGAGTGATAGGTGTAGTATGACAGTTGATCCCATCAAGGAAGAAGACATTAAGCTAGTTACCATGATACTAGGTTATAAATTCTAGCACACAAGTAGACTAAACAATGTATCTGCAGCTACTGTCTTAGCAGCAATAAAAATGGTGAATGACAATACTCAGTACAACCTATGTGAGATATTGCACGCTTAATTGATTGACAACATCCGAGCTATCAAGCATGACAAGAGCAAGATATTCAAGTTTGGCTCACTGATCATATATCTCTACTTCCACATAGTAGGAAAGGTTGCAAATATCTACCTAGATAGAAGCAAACCCACTATGTCACAGATTTCACTAAAAGCCACATCAGAGAGTAGTGTGAAGGATTCTATGGAAATGGACATCAAGACATCCAGAATCAAGATGCAGAAGAGGTTCAGGATACCTGAGAAAATAGTTGAGAAGTACAAAGACACCATATGCTTCATGGTGGAGACTGACTGTACTTTCATGGAGGCAGTTGAGCCTAGGACAAAATGGATTCACCCTCTTGGTTATGAAGTCAAAGAACATGTTTTGGAAGGTCATGCACAAGTTCTCTTATCTGCGTCCAAGGATACCAATGAACCTAGATGGGGCACTTACAGAGAAAATACAAATCAAGTTGATTATGTCTTATACAGCACTAAGAACAAAAGGAAGGCATCTAGGATTACCTCAAATATCCTAAAAGTTCATGGTGTTAGACAAGAAGATCTTGACAAAGCTAGAGAAGCTAAGATAGCCAAAGAACTTGAGAAGAATCCCACAGAAGTAAAAATAGAAAAGACTAATGATATGCCCAAGAAGAAGAAGAATAAATCAAATAAAGATACATTTGTGCCATCAACCACCATCGATCTAGATGCATCTCCACCATCAGTACCTAGCAAGAAGTCTAGAGGAAGGAAGGAAGTGCCCACTAGTCATCCATCCTCAAGAACTGCAAGGAGAAAGGTAAAGAGCACTCAAGCTCCTCCTAAGGTAGCTTTCAGACCTAGTCTTAATGTCTTAAGGAATAGAATTGTCAATGAAGGAAGACTAGAGTCTCTCAAAAAAAAATATGACAAATATCAAGAGATAGACAAATTAGAGATTCATTCTATGATCATCTCTCATATGACTAAGTTCAAAAGGAATGTATTAGAACTTAAGACTGCCATACCAGACAAGGTATGGAATATACTTGATATGTTGAAGAGGCAAGCAATTGAAGATGATATGAGGATAAGAGAAGAAACATTGGATAGTCTTCTCCAGGTGTGCTCGCATGATGAGAAAGTCATTTTGTTGGATTTAGCAAAGCCGCACCTAAGAACCAAAACAAGAATTATTTATATGATGAACAAGGAGTATGATATGGTCGGTGAAGAGACTCATAAGGCATTTGAGTGGGTATTTATGGATATACATATGTATCCATCAATGAAGCCTACAACTAAGGCAACTCCAGTTCCTCCTAAACAGGTTGCAGAACCAGTAATTCAAAATGCACCTAAGACAGGTCCACAGGTTTCAATGCCCTCAGTCTAAATATCCTCTGATACAACAAAAGATACAGGGGATACTATAGTGATTGATGATATCAAGATAACTATGACCGCTTTTGATAATGATATGGATAAAGTTGAAAAAGCATTTGTGAACTCGGAAGAGACAGAGAAGGCATGCACTGGTGATACATCTTTGCAACAAGATAAAGTTCCCTCTATAGATTCAACAGATTTGAACAAAGAGGAAGATAATCAAAACAATTAGATACCAGTCATGGAGATCTCAGTTAAAGGCGAGTGCATGGAAACTAGTCAGAATGCCATATTCACACCATCCATTCAACCATCTACCTCATTGTTGTCAAGTTTAACTCCTGACTCAGCAAGTTTGGATGCTTGAGGAGAAGAAGAATTGATTAAGATCAGTGTCCTAGCCATGGAAAAGGCCAAAGAGAAATAGGTTATAAGGAATCCTCTCTTCCGAGAATCAATAAAAATTCTGAATGACCTTGTACCTACGAACAAGAAAGTAGCAAAAATCCAGTCAGTTGATGATCCAGACAGTATACTAACAAGCTTAAAAGCACATTTTACAAGTTTAGTAGACTCAGCTACTAGAATTGTAGAAGATGAGTACAAAAAGGAAAGGTTGAATGAACTATTAAAGAAATTTACCTTAGACTTAAAATCATTAAAGATTGGTCAGTCTATGTTGAAAGAGTTGGCAGCTAAAGGCATAAATGTATTACCCAACTACATGGACAGGGTGAAATTGACCTCTGAACATATCAAGAAGATAGAGGAGGCAGATATCTTGGTTGAAAGTGTTAGGAAATTAGTTGAGACATCCACGCCAGACATGAACATCTGCAACAGTATCTATCAAGGTCAGCTTGACAAGATGGAAAAAACCAAAATGGAGATCAATAAGATAAGGACCCGATAGACTCAATTGAGAAATTCACTTGCGCCCTCCTTAGCAGTTCTGGATGAGAACATCAAACAGATTGATGCCACTATTTTTACATATGATCAAGGTCCCTACATGGACCTGATAAAAATGGAGAAGCTCACTTATGCTCTATGTGCCCATCTCCAAACAGTTGATGCAATGAAGGCATTCTGGTAGTAGGAGCTAAAGAATCTTCAGGTTGTATATCTAGATGTATATATGGAGTATGTATATATTAAAATTTTGACACCTTTTTCATCAATGTCAAAGGGGGAGTAATATACAAGGAATATGTGTAGTATATATTATAAAGTATAATGATATACAGTTTTTGGGTGTTAGTCAATTTTGAGTAACTTAACCACATTCCTTTGTTGCCATTAATGACAAAGGGGAGATTGTTGACAAGTTGACTCCCAGGGAGTATATGGCTTATTTTTTGTTTTCATTATGGAAAAAAATTCATATGAAGTTTTTGATAGTAAACTATGAAGTGAAAATTGACTAAGTATAGAAGAGAGAACAAAACAGTGACTTGCAGTCGGTCAGGGCATCAGCGCATGTGCGTACAATCACCTAAGGATATACACATTTAGACTTAAGCTCTATGGTATGGTATTATTCTTACCCTATACACGCATTTTATGGAATGGTAGTATGGACAAGTTACAGAAAGAACAAGTTCACCAGCAATCCAGAATACAGAGTATGAAGCCAACTTCATTGTTTTGATTAGCGTGTAATCTTTTGTTATGTAAAGGTTAAGTGCCTATTGTAATAAGTTTGTAAGCATGTATTAAACATTGTTGTAAACATGCTTAAGCCAATTTGTTTGGAATCATTGTGTATTATATTTTTGGGCCGACTAAGGTCGTGTTTATAGTCGTGTCTATTCAGGCATAAAGATATATATATATATATGTAATGCAAAGATACATTTGAGGTGTCGTCGATATAGTCAGAAAATATGTATAGCAGAGAAATATGAAGATATCAGTATGAGATAGAGCACTTAAAGAAGTTAAGAGCATAAGCGCATAATTGGAACTAATCAGACATTTGTGTCACATACATCATTTCATCTTTAGATATAGTGTATATCTATTATCATGAGGTTGTAGCCTTCTTTCTCTTTGAGCAGTGAGCTCTTGGATAGTGAGTCCTCACCCCTAACAGGATTATTTGTAAAAGACTCCTAACAGGGTCAAACCCTTAACCAGGTTATTGTACTTGCATTGTAAAGACTGCTTCTAATAGGGCAGAGGAACTTTAACAAGTTCATTATACTAGTACAATATTTGTGGGTACTAATTCCCGCCGGGGTTTTCCTCTAATCAAGGTTTCCCTGTATTCATATCAAGTGTTACGTGATCTTTTGTTATGCTTCATTAGATGTATATTTGATTTATGTTTAAGTTGCTGAATTTGAATAAATAGCTAAACACTGATTCACCCCCCCCCCTCTCAGTGTTTCCAACATCTTCCTCCCATTTGGAAAAGGTGCCAGAACTCCAATAGTTGAGCAGGTGCATTTTTAAAGCCATGGAAGAGCTGAAAGATTGGACAGATGCGATCAAGAGCCTGGCCAAAGAATATTCCAGATGGCTCATCAGATATACTAATTTCCATATCAATAGGCATGAAGAGCTCATCCCAATCATTACAGCTGTCACTTCCTATAGGGCTAGATTAGACAAGGGGAAGAAAACGGAAGCATAGATAGATTCCCTCTTGTACTAATTTTGATATTTATTGTAATGGATAAACTTTTGTTTATAATTTCTGATTAGAGAAGTGGAACCATTTTGGTTACCTTTTTTGTAACGGTCCAACTCTGGAACTCTATATGTACTATTTTCCAAATCAACAAAAAGGTCGGCTAAATTTTGGTGTGAAGAATGACATTTTGCTGAGTCAAATTTGTGTATGTCTGAATACCATTGCTTTAACTATTCCATTACATTGCATTTATCTTTCTACTGATTTGAATGTTTCCTTGAGATTAGATTTACAATTTATGATTGAACCAAAGTTCTGTATTATGTTTTGATACAGTTAACCAAAGGGGAATCTAGTGTTAGTCTATATTTGGGAGATGTTCCTATGAAATAGATCGACTCATTGTTTCTTTATCATAGATCCTTTGTTTTTCATTTTCATCTTCATTATCTGTCATTGCATTACCAATTTTTAGAACTCGTATAATTACCGAGATCTCTAGATTGGCTAGATTTAGTTGAATTTAATCTGGCTGAGCTAGTTCGTGTCTAGGTCTAGCTTGGTTTACCTCTTCTGTTCTCAGGTTAAGAACATACCCCTATTAGATTAGGAAAGATTCATATTCATTGAAAATAATTTATTTAAGGGAGTTGTACCTTCAAATTCAGAGGGAAATTAGTTATTCATTTGCATTTCCCAACTGTTGTATTCGATTGATTCTTTAATATTTGGGTATTTTGGAGTTAAAGTGGAAAAGAAAAATTTGTTTACCAATAGATTTTTGGCGACACTACTAGGGAGACAAAAAATCATTAACCAGAATCAATACCATGAGGAAGGATGGTGCTTCCCCATGAAAACATAATCCCAGTGCTCCAACCAAATCTTGGTTTCCAAGGTGATCAAGAGGATCTCATTTCCTCACTGAACACTTTTGTCTGGAGATACAAAAGAAACACTGAACACTATAGGAATGCCAGCCAGGTGCTTGAACAAGAAGAAGCTAGAGAAGAAGCACTTGAGGGCACCATACAAAGGAGAAATCTAATAAGGGAACAACTCCAAGTAGAGTGTGAAGCTATACCGCAGAATTAGTTGAAGCCCTGGAGCCTAAAAGATTTCTTAGGAGTGCAAAAAAGGAAGGTAGTACAGACCCGGTCTTTGAGAGACTTGCGGATATCAATTTTTCTCTACTTGAAGTACCTCGTCGAGGAAATAGAACTGCCAAGAGCAAGAGCAGACCCCCTTCACCTCCCAAACAATCTACTCTTTTGTCTACCACTTGCCAAGTGTTAACTTTACATGGAGTGGTTGCTCCTCTTGTTTTCAACCTAACACCTTATCTACCTCAAGTAGTTATGAGAGTCCCTTGGGCGGCTGCAGTTGGACCACTGCAATTAGTAGCATATAATCCCCTTCCCTCAGGTTCAAGGAATAATTTCCCCAAATTGTCTGGGGATGGGAAAGTATCTACAAATGAACACATTGTTGCATTCTTTGCTTCAGTTAATATCTTAGCAGTGTGAGAAGAAGATGTGGCCGTTAGATTATTCGTTGAAACCCTTGTTGAAGGTGTTGCTAATTGGTTTCATCACTTGCCCAATTCTTCTATCACAGATTGGGCTTCTATGAGAGTTGCTTTTGAAAGAAGATTTAAAACTGCTGGAGATGAGCATGCCTTGCTGTTAGAAAATATAAATAAAGTAAACTAGATTTAGGAAAGAATCCAAGAGAGAGTGCAGAAATGAAAAAGCTTACCATAAATGAAACGATGATCCAAGAACAATCACCAAAATGTTCAAAGACCAAGACAAGAACACAAGGATTTTGGAAGGGGAAAAAAACAAGAAAAAACCCCTTTGTGAATAATATGAATGAGGCAAGAAGCCATGAAAGAAAGAGAGCTTGAGAAAGAAGCTCATTACAATATTGTGAGAGAAAGAATGTGAATAAGAGAAGAAGAGAGAAGAAATCCCATGAGAACCAACTTGTGAGAACCAACCTTGAGAAGTGAGAGAGAAACATCTCTTAAGTAGAGATGAGTGTAGGATTTTGCATGTAACTCCCATATTCTATGAGTGCCACATTCACATTAAGTGTGTGTCATGTGTAGCAATCCTCTTAAGGAGGAATATCTAATTTCCTTATTAAAGGAATTACATAAAATGAGTTGTCCTCCCACTAAAGGACAAAATACATGTAGGGATTCCATAGGAATCTCCTATTTAAAATACAAGTAAAGATTAGATATTCTAACACCCCCCTTTAATCTTTACTTGGGGTGTTTACAAGAAGGGGTATTAAACCCAATTTTTTACAAAAATCTACAACTTGATCTTCAATATAATAAAGAAATTGTATTGTATCCAAGTTTTCAAGTGGTCTTCTGGAAACGTGATGTACAAGTAGTTTTGTTAGAGCCAAGAGAAGTAGATGGGTCCTTTAAATGTGTTCAAGTGGAAGTATATGCAACATGTGGAATTGAATTGATGTCTTTAATGTGCCTTGATGGATCACCTGAAACATAGAACAAGAAAACAAGGAAACTATCCACAAGTAGAATTCAATCTCATATTCAAGTTAGTATATATTTTGAAATTTGTAACATCAAAGTATAATTTGAAGGAAATTCTCATAGAGAAAACTAATTTAGAGAAAGATAAATGTAATTTGTTCACCAAAATACAATGGAGCTAACATGATATCAAGATAGAATAAATGCTCAAAGTTTCAAAATTAACAAATTAGGTACGAAAGAATAATCAATGCTCTCATGAAAGAAATATACTAATACATAAATGACCACAGACAAGGTCAACTAATGAAAACCTGCATCAACATTGCATCAATCACATGGATATAGAAAGTCCACTAATGAGTCATCCCACTGCAAGTGAATGGGTTGCGACTCCATCACCTACATGACCCACGATCTAAGCAATGAAGAATGTAGTGCATTATCATGTTAGTATATAAATAAATATGAGAGAGACAATGATAAATCAGTAGAATATGTGACTCAATCACCAAATTAACTCAAGATCCTAATTTTCCAAGCATGTTTACGGTTGTGAACCATAAGATAGGATTATGAGAAGTAATAACATATTGCCTTCAAGAAAATGTGAAATAGTAGGGAAGCCCATGAAAAATCATCCTCTCACTAAGGAACACAATAAAGAATCATCCAATGCAACTTTCAAATGGAACAAGTTGATAAACATCAACTAAAGTAAGTGCAACCCAGTGCAACTTACAAATGGAACAAGTTGATCAACATCAGCTGAAGTAAGTGCATCCCAGTGCAACTTACAAATGGAACAAAATGCTCTAAAAGCATAAATTGCAACTATTCATGCTCATTAATAAAACAGGTTGATCAACATCAACTGAAGTAAGTGCATCCCAGTGCAACTTACAAATGGAACAAAATGCTCTAAACACATAAATTGCAACTATTCTTGCTCATCAATAAAATAAGTTGATCAACATCAACTGAAGTAAGTGCATCCCAGTGCAGCTTACAAATGGAACAAAATGCTCTAAAAGCATAAATTGTAACTATTCAAGCTCATCAATAAAATCAGTAATAATACTCATGAAGGCAATATTGTAAGATAATCTCATAATCCTAAAAAATTGGAGATAAAGAATAGATAAATGAAGAGCAACATTAATGTTATGGATATCAGTTAGGAAACTCCATTGATGGTGAACATGAGAATGAATTTGAAATAAACAAAAGAACACAAGTCCACTCATTTTAGTAATATGATTATCACCTTCATTAAGTAAATCTTTATATCATTTAGGATTTCTCGTAGAAGTAACAGAAATATCACTATGAGGAGTAAATTTATTATAATCATTATCACTAAGAGGAGTAAATTCATTATCATCATCATGAACAACATTATCACTATCATGAGCAAAATTATCACTAGGAGTAGAAATATTCTTACCATCATCATCATCATTTTTAATACTAGTAGGAATAGAAATAGGTGCATAAGGAGTAGGGTTTAGAATAGGAGGTTGGTCCTCCATGAGTTCAATAATACCCCCTTTAAATTCATCATCTTTGACCTTAAAAAATAACTTTATTGAAGGCAATATCGTT
>MU226523.1:1911662-1929712 GCA_018584345.1 Thuja plicata | reverse complement strand
AATGAGATCAACATATATTTTTATGAGCATAAGCATGAAAAAATTGGAATTGAGTGAGCTATCCTTTCCAAGTTTTATCTGCGAATATAGAAGCACATGTATGATTAGAAGCGCAATTTAAAAAAAAATGGACAAAATAAATCACAATATAAATTAAACATTATTCAATAATAATAAAAAATAAAAAATAAAAAATAATAATAAAATTGACAAAATCAATCACAATATAAATTAAACATTAATCAATAATAATAAAAAATTGTAAAGTCTTTGTCGAATTCCAATTCCAATTTGAAATGTAGAACCAAACGCAGAAGTTGGAATTTGTCAATTCCAATTCCAATTTTGAAATTGGCAACCAAACGCAGAAGATGGATTGACTAATCCATCTTCTAGGTCAACCAAACGGTCCAAATTATAACCCGAAGATGCAAAACCAGGGTTTCAAAACCTGGTTTTGTGATAATAAGGTTTTGACTCAATTCCAATTCCTGCAAACAAATGGGGCCTTATGATACCACTATATATGCTCAGACTTCCAGCAATGATTTGTTTGGGAAAGTTTCCACTAGCTGCTGATTTGTTTGGCAGTGAATGGAAGTGAGGGTTGTGTTAGGGGCAGCAAAAGGTGGGTTACAAGGGTTGCTGTGCAAGGTTAAAAAAGTAGATATTCTCCTCAAATGTGCTGCGAAAAGGAGGGAGCAAAACGTTAAAGAGAATATATGATGTTATTTAAAAAAAATGATTGATACTATAAAAAGTAAACAGGAAAATAAAAAGAGCATTTAAAGTGAAACAACAGCTGCAATTAATGTTGTAATGATAGAGTAAACAAGAATATATATATAATGAGCAGCAGATGAGAAAACATGCTGAAATATGCTGCAAGCTGTTTAAATTTTGGCTGAAGTTATAAAGAAGCTGCCACACTCAGAAAACGTTACAAAGGACAATATGTGGATCCAAATTTTAAATGGAATATTCAGAAATACAAGAATGAGCATAAACATTTTCTTTAGGAATTCTTTGATAGCTGCCACAATTTAAAACAAAGGAACTTCAGAAATGACAATAAATAAAAATAAACTATGGTAAAAAGTTTTGAAATAATAACCAAATAAAACTCCAAGTAACTTTAAAAAAGAAGTATATTTATATTACTGATTTATAAGAATGAAAGCTATGCTAAGAAAAAATGTTAGCTAAAACAACGTTTTAAAGATGGGAAACAATGTTTGATGCAAGAAACAATGCTTAATGATAGAACAGAACAATTTGAAGGAAGTAAAAATTGTTTTAATGATAAAAAATGTTTTTAGAAATGTTATGGTTGTCTGCTTCTCTCTCAATCTTCTCTCTTTTCTCAGTGTAACATTTAGCAGAGAGAAGATATAATGCTGCAAGAAGGGTGGAGAGGAGATAGGGCAAGGAAGAATAATGAAAGCAAATAAAGAGATGAGAAAGCTGCAAGCTAAGGCTGCGAGAGGCAAAAGCAAGCTAAGGAAGCTGCGTGAGGAATGAAGGAAAAGAATAATGATGTGCTATAATAATGGATCCAAGTACAAAGAATGAACAAAATCAATAATGCTTAAACCAAAGAATAAATGAGATAACAGGCTACGCTGAATAAGGGAGCGTTTCAAATCCAAGAGCTGCGAAGGAAGATCAAAATAAGGCTGCATAGACAACCACAATGCTGCGCAGAGAAGTATGAAACTGAAATAAAAACTCCCAAAATAAAAATTCCCAATATAGAGAGAAGAAAGAGCAGATACAAATGTTGCGATACAACAACCAAAGATAAATTCCTGAGATTAATACAGAGCTAAAACAATGATGGAAAAGAGGCAATAAAAACTAGAGATTTGAATACACCTATAGAAGAAATTAAATACAAATCAGATGAACAAGAGAAAGAATGTTAGTCTTGTAATAAAAATGTTAGATAAACAGATTTAAATATCGATTTACTGATGAAATATAGAATATGCTAACTATAAATCCCTTGCGGTTGCCCGACAGAGGGTAAGTTAGATCTTGAAAAAACTATAAATTGAGGAAACAATAAAAACTGGGTTTGGTGGTGAACCGACCAAACCCAAAAAAAAATTCAAAAAATCTGCAATAAAAGTTAGATTGAGAAATCTTGCAAACAAGAGTTATCTTTCTTCTTCACAACCGAAATATCTTTCACCTATTTCTGCATGCACACTCAAAACAAGGATTAAACCAGCTCTGATACCATGTTAGAAAATATAAATAAAGTAAACTAGATTTAGGAAAGAATCCAAGAGAGAGTGTAGAAATGAAAAAGCTTACCATAAATGAAACGATGATCCAAGAATAATCACCAAAATGTTCAAAGACCAAGACAAGAACACAAGAATTTTGGAAGGGGAAAAAACAAGAAAAAACCCCTTTGTGAATAATATGAATGAGGCAACAAGCCATGAAATAAAGAGAGCTTGAGCAAGAAGCTCATTACAATATTGTGAGAGAAAGAATGTGAATGAGAGAAGAAGAGAGAAGAAATCCCATGAGAACCAACTTGTGAGAACCAACCTTGAGAAGTAAGAGAGAAACATCTCTTAAGTAGAGATGAGTGTAGGAGTTTGCATGTAACTCCCATATTCTATGAGTGCCACATTCACATTAAGTGTGTGCCATGTGTAGGAATCCTCTTAAGGAGGAATATCTAATTTCCTTATTAAAGGAATTACATAAAATGAGTTGTCCTCCCACTAGAGGACAAAATACATGTAGGGATTCCATAGGAATCTCCTATTTAAAATACAAGTAAAGATTAGATATTCTAACACTTGCTGACACAATTGACCTCTATCAAGAAAGAGCCTTCAGTCAGTATGAGGGATTTTTTGGCTAAATTTAACAAGCTTGTAAATTGTATCCCAGCAGCTGACAGGCCTACTGCGGGGAATTTGAAAACATTCTTCATAAGCGCTATGCCACCTGATATCAACTATGATTTAAGAAGAGTAAACCTGGCAGATTTGGATGCCACACAAAGAACTATTGTAGAACTTGAAGACCACATGATCTCATTAGGACAGTGGAAGAGAGAAATACAATCTAGAGCCAATACTAGTAACACCACATCATTAGATGAGATGATTCAAAAATTATCCAATGAATTCATTGCCTTCAAGAGACAACTTCCCAGATTCAATAATCCATACCAATGAAACTTTTAAGAGAAGCCTGGAAGAAACAATGATGGGAGGAATGGTGAGGGAAAAACATTACAATTAACACTTCCACCACAGAGGCTAGCTATAGAAGCTCCTCCTAAAAAGAGCAACATGTGTGCATTTCATCGAACGAAAGATCATGATGGAGAAAATTTCCCCAATGTAGCTCGTGCTTGGCAGATGCATCAGACTGATGAGTGGAATGCTGGAATATCTAGATCTGAACAAGATTCGTACTCACATGGCGACTCTAAAAACTTATATTTAGAGTGCGAATCATATTCAAAATGAGAAGTGACATGTTATGCTACCATAGGTGGGACCTCCTACACAGTATTGACCCGGAGTAAGAAAGATAAGGGCCCTGCTTCCACACCTCCACCAAAAAATAATGAGGCATCTACTTCCAATTCTAAGGAGGCCAACCAAGGAGTGAGGATTCTACAACCGAGTAAGGAACATAAATATTTTGACATTATTAAATTCTGTATATATTCCGGGATTCAAATTTCCCCCATAGACTATCTTAAGTCTAATCCTATAGAACTGCAAAATTTGGTAGATTAGTGTAAAGAAAGGAATTAGAATTTAAACCAAAATGTCATGAATTCCATAGAAAATGACTCTATATTTGTAGACCCAATCGGGTAGGGAGATTCATCTGTTTTGGCTACCTTCTCAGGCCAAAAGCCTAGTCCATTCTATGTATCATTATATATTAATGGTTGCAAATTAAGCAATTGCATAATAGACTCAGGAGCCTCAGAAAATGTAATGCCATCAATTGTAGCTAAAGTTTTAGGTCTTACCCTCACTAAAGTTCATGGTAGGTGTTATTCCATGGATTCCAAGAAAGTAACTCTGGTCGGACAAATCAAAGATGCTCAAGTGGCTCTAGCAGCACACCCTGAGAAGAAAATGTTGTTAACAATACTTGTTGTTGATATACCCGCTAGTTATGGTCTGTTGCTAAGCATAAGTTTTTGCAGAGATCTAGGAGGGGAAAAAAAGATAGATTGGTCCCAAGATTTAATCCCAGTGGGTAACAAAAATATAAAGCTAGTTCCCGAAGAGAAAGCTAAGTTCACAGTGCTAAAGTCTGATGACCCTAAAGTCCTAATTCTATATCGGGAATTAGAATTTGGAAACTATATGCTATTTATAGATGATCATGATGGGGAAAATGAGTTTGAAAAAAAGGAAAAGTAGTCTTCCAATGAAGAAATGCCACCACAGATCTTGACTCTGGAACTTGATGGTAGTTGTGCGTCGTCAGGGTCTGGTGTAGGCGTGGTCTTAATATCGCCAAATGGAGTTTGTGATCCTATGGCTTGTAAATTGGAATTCAGAAACACCAATAATACAGTCGAATATGAAGCCCTACTATTAGGAATTATTGTTTTGAAGGAGAAGGGCGTGAAAATTTTGAGAGTTTGAGGTGATGCTGAGCTAATTGTGCGCCAAGTCAAGAATCAATACTTTGTGAAGAATCATAGATTAAAAAACTACAGGAACAGAGTGTGGGATGAAATTGAAGCGTTAGATACATTCTTTATTGAATCTGTGCCAAGAGAGTTGAATTCCAAGGCAAACTCCTTAGCAGTATCAGCCTCATTACTTATCCCTCACCCAGAATTCAAAGATAAGAAGTACCAAGTAGAGGTTGTGTATAGACCGTCTGTTCCTGATAATGCAAAAGATTGGCAAGTGTTCGAAGATGAAAAAAACCTCCTCCTCTTTTTGGAGAGCGGTGGTGACTTCCATATGGACACTCTTAATGATCATAAAAGAAATATTAATGACAAGCACAAGAAGGATAAGTCAGATATCATCTAGTTGAAAGGTAATATCATCCATCCCCATTTGGTCACACTTGAAAAAATTTTAAACAGGCATGATACTTTTGTTAAAAATAAGAGAATTGAGAAAGGCCCCACCATCGATGAATATGAGGGAATTAATATTGGAAGTGAAAAAGATCCCAAGATAATCAACATTGGAAAATGTTGCACTGAAGTAGAAAGGGAAGAGGCCATGAAGCTCTTCCTGGAATACCAAGATGTTTTCGCCTGGAGTTATGAAGATCTAAAGAGTTTTATGAATGGGAAATTCAAACACCAAATTCCTTTAAAACATGAGGCCTCTCCATTCAGGCAAAACAAAAGGAATTACAACCCCAAAGTTGTTGATGTCATATTTAGGGAAGTTGATAAAATGCTTAAAGAAAGAATCACATATCCTATCCATCATTCCACCTGGGTGGCGAATATAGTGCCTGTGAGGAAAAAGAATGGAGAAATAAGGATCTGCGTAGATTTAAGAAATCTTAATCAGTCTTCTTTGAAAGATAATTACGCCCTTCCCAACATGAATCACCTACTGCAGACCATGGCTAGAGTTGAAATGATGTCAATGTTAGATTTTTTTTCAGGGTACAACCAGATAGAAGTGGAGAAAGCATATTAGCACAAAACAGATTTTACTACCCCATGGGGAACTTTCGCATATCACAGAATGCCATTCAGGTTAATCAACATCAGAGCTACCTTTTAGAGAGGTGTGGATCTTTCCTTCAGTGATATGAAGAAAAAAATATTTGGTATGTATCTGGATGATCTCACTGTATTTACTAGAAAAAGAGCACACCATATAAATGATCTAAGGAGAGTGTTGCAAAGGTGTAGGGAAGACAGGATTTCATTGAATCCCAAGAAGTCAGTATTTTGTGTGACTGAAGGGAAATTGTTGGGTCACATCGTTTCCCAAGAAGGCATAAGAATTGATCTAGAAAGGGTCAGAGCAATCCAGCAATTAATATTACCTGTAAACAAAACTGGAGTAAAATCATTTTTTGGTCAAGTAAACTTACTTAGGAGGTTTGTCCCAGATTTTTCTAAAATTACCAAATGCATAGTGGAAATGATGAAAGGAAATGTAAACTTCAAATGGAATGACCCTAGAAAACAAGCTTTTAAAAGCATTAATAGCACCATAGCCAATGCCCCTGTTTTAAGTCACCCATACTACAAAAAGGATTTCATAATCTATTGTTATTCCTCTAAACATACTCTGTCAGCCATTCTCATGTAGGAGAACGAGGAAGGAGTTCAGACTCCTATTTCTTTTATGAGAACACCTCTAAAAAATCATGATTTTAAATACTCTTAGAATGAAAATCATTCTTTTGCAATAGTAAAATCTTTGAATAACTTTAGATTCTATATTTTACACTCTCACTCCCTTGTATATGTGCCTGACATTGCAGTAAAGAGTATTTTGACTCAACAGGACGTGGGATGTAATAATAGAGGAGCATGAGTGGCTAAGACTCGGGAATATGACATAGAAATAAAACCCACCAAGTTGGTGAGAGGAAATGCACTATGGAAAGCAATGGCAAAAAATCAAGTGGACGAAGATCCTGAAACAACACAACTGGTTTTAGTAGCAAGTATGCAACACCCTTGGTTTGAAAATATTGTGTATTTTCTTACATATGGTGAATGTCCCGAAGGATTGACCTTGAAGAAAAGAAGAGATTTGAAACTGAAAGCTTCTAAATATGTTATTTGGGAAGATAGATTGTATAAGAGATCCATAGATGGGACTTTCCTCCGGTGTGTTGACAAACAACAACAAGAGAAGTTGTTAAAAGTGTTTCATGATGAAGCTTGCGAGGGACACTTTTCCTCATCGGTTACTGCATTCAATATATTGAGACAGTGTTGTTATTGGCTGAGAATGTTTAGAGATGCATATCATTGGGTGGCAAGATGTGAAAAATGAAAAATGTTTACTGGAAAGCCATAGCTAGTAGTGCTACCTCTCAGACTAGTGATAATTGAGGGTCCTTTTCAGCGTTGGGGTCTTGATTTTATTGGTCCTATAAATCCCACATCTATTGTAGGCCATACCTACATAATTACTGTGATAGACTATTTCACGAAATGGGTGGAGGCAAAAGAAACCAAGAAAACTACTTCAGAGGTAGTATGTGAGTTCATTAAAGAGAACATCCTGGTAAGGTTTGCCGTGCCTATTAAGTTAGTTATGGATAACGCTACGTACTTTTCTTCTCAGGAAATTACCAAATTTTGTTTTGAGTATGGCATTATGATCAGTCACTCATCTGACTATTTCCCTCAAGGAAATGGTCAAGCCGAGTCCAGTAACAAATACTTGGTGAACATCATGAAGAAACTCGTAGAAGATAACCAAAGAACTTGGAATAAGAAAATTTATGAAGCCCTCTGGGTAGATAGAGTGACTCCCAAAAGAGCCATTGGCATGTCTCCTTTTGAGCTTTTCTATGGGATCGAAGCTAGTCTCCCACTGCCATTGGAGCTAGCAACTTGTAGATTGAGAACAACAATAGAAGATGGTGTATATGAAGATAGTTTAGAAAAGAGGATTCTTTACTCAAACAAACTTGAAGAGGAAAGGGAGAAAATGGTAGATCACATCACACAACATCAAATGCGCTTGAAGAACTTGTTTGATAAAAAGAGTAGACCCTGGAAATTTATGGAGGGAGATATGGTGTTGTTAAGGGACAAGCGCAGGGCACCCAAAGGCATGCATGGAAATTTTGAAACACTATGGAAAGGACGTTTCAAGATCCATCAGGCATTTGAGAAGAATTATTTTAAATTGACCTATCTGGATGGTGAGGTACTACCCCTAACATATAATGGTCAGGACTTGAAGCTGTATCAGATCTAATTTTAAAACAGGTAACCCTTGTATTGTACCATAGTTACGTTTAGTTCCCATTTTTGTTTTCCTTCGTTAGGTTTCCTTTCCTTTCTTTCCTTTTCATGTTTTTTCTTTAGTTTATTTGTGAGCCACCTTTTATTGAGCTTTGAGAAACCAGATATTTGAGTTCCTTGCTTGGACATGTGAATGTCCAAGTCCCCAGACAGAGCCATCTATTGCCCCATTTTTGTTCTGCATACCTTTAGGCAAAAATGGATGTCTAGTACTTGGTAGTAGTTTTGAATCATCCTGTAAGTCTTGAGTCTAATTCTAGCTTTCCCCTTAGGCTAGGAGACCTTTATCGAATTTCCTCAAATTGACTTCTCCTTTGCAAGCTAGAGGCAATATGTATCTGAGATCATGTCTCATTGGGTAGGTTAGCTTCCCAAATCTGGTAAAAGTCATGTTTCAAAAGATTCTAACATTGGTTATATTCACATTTGAAGTCCTTGGCGTTATCACTTCATTATTCAGCATTGGCAGAAAATTGGTTTCAGGCTTTTCCTTGGCAGAAAATCACCTGCAAAGTGTGTTTTCCGCAATGGGTATTTCCAAAAGTCTCAGCGGTCAGATTGAAGTTGGAAATAGATAATTGGAGTTTAGAAAGGCAACTAGACTCAGCACAGATCCATTCAAGTAAGAAAGACGATCAAATGATGAAGAATATAAGAAGGAAGTCTCAATGGTGGAAAAGTGGAAAATGGCTTCTCGACTACTCCATTAGGCAAGTTTCGACTTGCGAAGTACATTTTCTATCAAATCACTAAAATATAAGGGTGTTGGAAAATAATCAATCTCATAGGCGATCTAAGGTATAAAGAAAGTTGAAGAAATCAATACATATCATTTTAGCATCTCAATAGGCTAAAATCCTCCCATGGCAGATTTCTGAGAAAGGAGCACCCCAAAAGCATTTCTCCGCCCAAAGGAGAAGCAAAAAAGTAGTTATCCGCTATCTCAAAAAATTTATCATTATAGTTATCAAAATGAAAAGATGTTTCTTAACGGCCTATAAAGGTAAAGTAATTAATTCAAATAAAGCCGTCTTACCTCTTAACAAGATTTTTTCATAAATGCTTGCATTTCTTCATTCGTGTGGCACGGGAAGTCGGTCGTTAACGGTAAGAATTCAAAAATTATAAATTCAATGAAGTGATACAGACAAGAACTACCATCTATTTGATGAATTGTCCTAATTTGAAATTCTTGACAACAAGTTGTTCTCTGATCTTACATTCTCGAGATACATCCCTAGTTCTTGTTTCAAATAAACCAAAACATGGCTACTAGATTTATGCGGTTCAATGGATGAATGACATCACCTTTGATTGGCACAACATTATAGACACTTCTCTAAAGTTACTAAACCTGTAGAGCTTTCAGGATAGATTGAAGGCGGACCCAATGCATCCCATTACTGAAAAACTGAAGGAGAGTGGACTAGTCGAAGCCGTCAGCTTCCCTGTGGCAATTCAAGCTCCTGAGCTCATTAGAGAATGTATAGCTCACTATAATCTAGACCCCAAGCAAATCCTTTTTCCTGATGACACCGTGCTAATCTCTATTGACGGAGATTCCATTCAGAATTCCCTTCACATTCCATAACAAATTGAGTATTTGGAGATGACATACAATCGAGTGGTCACTAAATATGGATCAAAGAAGGCCATGTGGAAGAAGGAGATTATGAAGACATGGTTCCAGGAGTCAAAGAGCACCAAGGGAAGGTTGCCCAAAAATCTATACGACACAAACCTGAAGCTGGAGATTGTAGATATCCTGGTATTGCTTCACAGGATCAGAGGTGAGAGCGATGCACTAAATTTTGTTGAGCATCATTTCTTCCTAGTCCAGGTGATTCTCTCTAAACACCATTTTATTGATTGGGTCCTCATGGTAAGTGAAAATCTCTCTGATTCCCTAAATAGAGCTAAACATCAAAATGAGTTCTATATGTCATCTATTTTATTATACATTTTGGCTACTATTCAACTTTGGCTGGGACTTCCTAGAATAGAAGAATTTCCAGAAGATGTGAAGAGCTATGAGTTCTTCTTCTGCTTGCAATTGCATAATAGTTATACTGAATATCTCAAGGTTAATGATACATTTACAATGAGATTGTGCGGGGAGTTACAAGGTTTCCCAGAAAGGATATTTTCTCTAGAAGTCATGGAATCCATCAGCCAATTCAAAGCTTATTTTATTCAATTTTCCAATTTCTCATACATTCAACTTGCAGGATTCGATGATTTCCCTTTGAAGCTGCCCAGATATCTAGACGACACGATCGTGCTAGTTGAGGTGATGAGGCAAGTGGCCCAGGTGAACTTGATCTGTGTGGGCACCTAGGAGAAAGGATAGGACTTCCCGATGACCATCGGAGCCTACAGTTGTGCATCCAAGTCCGATGCAAAGAATGTTTTGAAAACATTCTCAAAGAAGTTTCATTTAGAAACGTATGATGTCCTGAGGCCGCAGTACGATCCTGTGGACTATGCTCGAGATTATCTACAAATGGAATGCTCGATCCATCACATTGATGATATTGAAGATTATTGGGCCAACTGCAAAGATGACTTGGAGAGCAGAGAAAGGTTCTAGGCAAGGTTAACTATTGAACAAATCAAAAAGTTCAAAGTTAACATTGAAGTTGAAGGGCTAGAAGATGACGGCCAACATATGTACGATGATACATATGTAGAGAAGATCAAGCCCCTCCCCATAAGATCAAAACCCATGTTAGGCCAAGCTATTGATGACTTGGAAACCTTGATGGGTGAGATTTATAGAAGGATGGAACAATGGGTTGAATGGACAACGGGCAGGAGAAAGGGGTCGCAAAGGAAGCATCCATCTCGACAGACACCTAAAAAAGACAGTAGGAGTACCCCCACATTATCTTTGGCTGCTATCCCAATTATAGCCAAGGAGTCAGCTCAACCAGCGGGTGGAGGTGATTAGCCTCCCGAAAAGATGATTCTGTTGGACAAGACATGCGGAGGTGGCTCAGCCCCTATCATTGGATCCACAGAAGAAGCAGTCACTATAGAACCAGCCACTATAGAACTAGTCAAGTCTACAAATGAATCTGTTAAGAATATAGAAATAGAGCAACCAGCTCAAGTCAGTATTGAGGGAACACAAGGTGATACTTCAGCCCAAGATACTCTGAGGCGAGGATTTCCTGTCATAGTAGAAGTGGCTGAAGATAGCTCCAGTACTTCCGCCATAGAATCAGATGAGGGGATTGGGAAGCAATAGAAATTGGCTCAAGTCATTAAATTAGTCTCCTCCTCTCCCACTTCGGTGAACCCATTCACTTCCAGACCCAAAGCTACACCTCTAGTGATCAAGAAGTTGTTTATAGAAGAACTGGTCTCTGCCTCCAAAGTTACTAGTGTTGAATCTTGGATAGAGAGAACTTTGGAGCACAAAAGGAAGAGAGTAGAAGAAGGGATTTCAAGAAAAGATACCCTTTCATGGGCCTTGCAACCCAATACCATTGTGAGCAAAGTAAAGAAGGTGAAGATGATGTCTACACTAGACCGAGATCCATAAACTGGACATTTCACTATGGAGGTAGAAAAGTCAACTAAGGAAGGCAAGTTTGAAGATTTGACTACTTCTGACTTCGAGCTACAGTCATTTGACATGGGACTGGCTCATCATGACACTAAGGTGGATCGGTGGAAGTCCACCAATGTGGTAATTGAAGAAGAAATTGAAGAGCTCAAAACTCCTAAAGTACAAGTCAAGGAAGAAGTTAATGAGTTGACAAATTTCATCAGATAGTTGATCACTCCAATTGCAAGTGTCCCTAGTTCTCAAACTACTTTTGATCCTAGCGCTGCAAAAAATCAGACCATCATAGCCAACTTGCAAGAGGACAAACATTTTGGGTAGATCGGCAAGAGATGGATCGAGAGGCTCGAATCTAAGGGACTGGTAGTTGTTGAGAAACTGGGTAATGCTCTCCTAAGGATGGAAACAGAGAGGAATAATATTGATAAGAATTTGCAAACTCTCGCATCGGAGAGAGTGAGATGTCAAGAATGTATAGTAATGTTGCACGTGGTAGTTAAAATGAAGACCAAGGAGGTATTAAAGGCTAAGATCTTACAGAAAGGAGATGAGCCTTTGATTGAATGGCTTCAAAGCCTAGAATTTAAGATCGAGATGATCATCCAAGCTGAAGCAAGGTTGCAACAGACAGATGTCAAAATCAAGGAGGAGCAGAGCAAATATTTTAAACTCCTTCAGGGTCTACACATGGAATCACAGACAAGTGGTCAGGGCAAAGAAATGATCGAATTGGCTAGTATGAGGAAATCATTTTCTGATTATGTACATAAGCTAGCAGAACAGTCTTCCTCCCATTTGGACAAGGTGCCATAACTCCAACAGTTGAGTGGATGCATTTTTAAAGCCATGGAAGAGCTGAAAGATCAGACAGATGAGATCAAGAGCCTAGCCAAAGAACATTCTAGATGGCTCATCAGATATACTCATGTCCATATCAATAGGCACGAAGAGCTCATCCCAATCATTACAGCTGTCACTCCCTATATGGCTAAATTAGACAAGGGGAAGAAAACAAAAGCATAGATAGATTCCCTCTTTTACTAATTTTGATATTTTTTGTAACAGATAAACTTTTGTTTATCATTTCTAATTAGATAAGTGGAACTATTTTTGTTACCCTTTTTGTAACGGTCCAACTCTGGAACTCTATATGCACTATTTTCCAAATCAATAAAAAGGTCGGCTAAATTTTGGTGTGAAGAATGGCATTTTGCTGAGTCAAATTTGTGTATGTCTGAATACCATTGCTTTAACTATTCTATTGCATTGCATTTATCTTTCTACTGATTTGAATGTTTCCTTGAGATTAGATTTATAATTTATGATTGAACCGAAGTTTTGTATTATGATTTGATAAAGTTAACCAAAGGGGAATATAGTGTTAGTCTATATTTGGGAGATGTACCTATGAAATAGATCGACTCATTATTGCTTTATCATAGATCCTTAGTTTTGCATTTGCATCTTCATTATCTATCATTGCATTACCAATTTTTAGAACTCGTATGATTACCAAGATCTCTATATTGGCTAGATTTAGTTAAATTTAATCTGCCTAAGCTAGTTCTTGTCTAGGCCTAGCTTGGTTTAACTCTTCTATTCTTAGCTTAAGAACATACCCCTATTAGATTAGGAAAGATTCATATTCATTAAAAATCATTTATTTAAGGGATCTGTACCTTCAAATTCATAGGGAAATTAGTTATTCATTTGCATTTCCCAACTGTTGTATTTGACTGATTCTTTAATATTTGGGTATTTTGGAGTTAAAGTGAAAAAGAACAATATGTTTACCAACACTGTCCATCTCAGTGTTTGCATCAACATGACTGATCTTCATGTTTGGTATAGGCTGATGCAATCTCCTAGTCAGATTACTGACCGATAGACAAGGGTTGAACCCCTAGTCTCTGTCTCAGGTACTCAAATGTATCCTTTGGTAATGGCTTGGTGAATATATCAGCTAATTGTTCCTTTGATTGAACATATTCTAGTTTCACTTCCTTTTCTTTCACTTGTTCCCCTAGATAGTGATACTTGATAGCAATATGTTTAGTCTTAGCATGCATGACTAGATTCTTAGAAATGTTTATTGCACTGGTATTATCACAATAGATAATTACTGGTTCAAGTATCTTCATATGCATACCTTCTAGTAATTTTTTGATCCATACAATATTAGAGCAATTTATAGTAGCAACCACATATTCTACTTCTGCAATAGACTGAGAGATACATCCTTGCTTCTTTCTTATCCACAAGTATGTCACCCATGAAGAATGCTCCTCCAATTGTGCTCTTTTCGTCATTAATGTTTCCAGCCCAATCAACATCTGTATAGACTTGTAGCTCAAATTTTCCTTCTCTCTTGTACCATAAGCCATAGTCCTCAGTGTTCTTCAGATATCTCAAAATTCTTTTGACAGTAGTCATATGTGATTCTTTGGGATTAGCAGAGAATCTTGCAACTATTCCCACTACATGTGGTATATTTGGTCTGGTGTGAATAACATACATGAGTTTTCCAATCATGGATCTATATAAGGTCTAATTTACCTCATTTGTCTTGTCTTCTTTTGTCAACTTGCATCCAGTAGCCATAGGTGTTCCAACAGGTTTGGAATCTTCCATCTTGAATATCTGCAACAATTCCTTGATGTATTTTAACTAAGTGATGTAAATGCCCGCATCTTGTTGAATAATCTATAGACCAAGAAATAATTTGATCTCTCCAAACACCTTTCTCATTTCATTAGCAAAGGATTTGCATAACAATTCATTCCCTCCAAAAATGATATTATCAACAAAAATTTTAGCAAGTAGAATATTACCATCGGTATCTTCGTTTAAGTACAGATTGTTATTTTCACTTGTTCTAACAAATTTTATGCTAATGAGATATGAGAGAAGTCTTTCATACCAGGCTCTCGGTGCTTGTTTCAATCCATACAAGGCTTTGTGTAGTCTACATACCATGTTTCTCTTGTCTAGATCAATAAACCCTTTTGGTTGTTCAATGTACACCTCTTCTTCCAGTATCCCATTTAGGAATGCATATTTCACATCCATTTGGTATACCTTGAATCCTTTAAATGCAGCATAAGCAAGTAAGATTCTAACTCCTTCTAGTCTATCAAGGGGTGCAAAGGTTTCACCATAATCAATTCCTTCTTCTTGTGCATATCCCTTGCATACTAATCTTGCTTTGTTTCTAGTGACTTCTCCATTCTCATTCAGCTTGTTTCTAAATATCCATTTTGTACCGATGACATTCTTGTCATCTGGTCTCGGTACTAATGTCCATGTATTTTTCTTCTCAATCTTCTCTATCTCTTCATTCATAGCACTGACCCATTCTTCATTCTCAAGTGCATTGTTAAGAGATTTAGGCTCAAAATCACAAAGTAAACATCTGGTTATTAAGTGACTTACTTATTGTTCTTGTTCCAGCCTTCTTGTCTCCTATGATTTGATTATGTGGATGATGTCTTCTGACATACTTGGCAAGTTTTGGTTTAGCTCTGTGTTCATCATTTTGATTATCTTCTTCACCTTATTTTCATCTCCATTGTTCGGAACATCATCTTGAGGATTATCCTGATCATTGGTAATTGCAGCCTGATGCTCAGGTGCAATGTTTTGATGCTTGAGAGTGACACACTATTGGTCAAGTAGACTGTCAAGTTCTGTATAAACAAACCTGTTGTAGTCCTCTAGTTCCTTTTTTATTTCCTTATCATTCTTTTCTGCAAATTCATCTATTTTCACATTTGCACTTTCAATGATTTTGTTAGATGACTTGTTAAGACATTTATAAGCCTTGCTTTTGGTTGAATACCCTAGGAAGATACCTTCTTCACTTTTTTAGTCAAGTTTTCCAATTCTATCATCCTTCAATATGCAACATTGACTACCAAAGCTTCTAAAGTAACTTACATTGGGTGTATGACCATACCAAAGCTCATATGGTGTCTTCTTTGTGTCCTTCTTCAATTGTACTATGTTTAATGTATAGACAATAGTACTGACAGATTCCCTCTAGAATGTTTGGGTGATGCTTTTCTCAATCATCAATGTTCTTGCATAGTCAACAATTGATATGTTTCTCCTCTCAGCAATTCCATTTTGTTGTGGTGTCCTTGGTGTAGAAACATGTCTTTTAATTCTGTGCTCATTGCAATAGTTAGTGAATTCTTCTAAAGTAAATTCTCCTCCTCTATTTGACCTTAAGCATTTCAATTTCTTTCACTTTGTTTTTAACAATTTATTTATACCATTTAAACATCTTAAATGCTTCTGATTTATCTTTTAAAAACATGATTGTCATCATTCTAGAGAAATCATCAACAAAGAGAATAAAATACCTATCTCCATAGTAGCTCTTTCTCCTCATGGTTCCACATAGATCTTTATGGACTATTTCTAGAATTGCAGTAGATGTATGGGTTTTGCTCTTGAAACTAGACTTTGTTATCTTACTTTTTTGATAATTTTTGCACATGATATTCTCAGGCTTAGTCATTGTCGATAAGCCTCTAACATTCCTTTTGTTGCTTATCTTTATCATGTTGTCAAAGTCCGCATGACACAATCTTTTGTGCCACAACCATATGTCTTCGTTTCTATCCATTAAACAAGTGGTGTTAGTGTCATCAAGATAGAAAATGTTACCTTTTGTCTTCTCACTAGTACCAATCAATCTACTTGATTCATTGAAGATCTTTGCCTTATTATTTTCAAATGCTACTCTGTGACCTAAATTGTTCAATTGAGAAACACTTAAAAAATTGTAATTCAATCCTTTAACCCAGTAAGAATTTTCACATTTAATCAAGTTATTCAACATTATGGTTCATTTACCTTCAATTGGACAAGGTGTATCATTTCCCATTCTTACTGAACCACCATTATAGTATTCAAAAGTCTCAAAATTTTGTTTAGCACCGGTCATATGGTGAGTGCAGCCACTATCTATGATCCAGACATCATTTTTACCAACTTTAGATATGAGTGCAGTTTCTACATACCTTTCTTCATCTTCATCTGAATCATCCTTCATGGCTACAAATACCATCTCAATGTCTTCTTTTGATTCGGTGTCAGTGTCATCAGCTCTGTTCTCAGCTAGGTAACAAGCTTTCTTCCATTTTTCCTTGTCGTCTTGGGTATCTCTCTTGTCAGATTGTTAGTTGCTTTGATAATCTCTATGTTCACCTTTATCAAACTTCTTCTCATATGGTATGTCCTTTCCTTTGTCATGTTTTCCTCGGTTTGGACATCTTGCAGCAAAGTGTCCAACCTCTTTACAATTGAAACATACAAGTGGTAATTTACCTTTGTATCTGCCTTTCCCTCTCTGCAATATTCTTGTCATTAGTGCTTCAATTTCATCAAGTCCTTGATCCTCGTTGTCACTGTCACTATCATTTCTAATAGCATGTCTATAACTTGAGTTACTTATCTTTAGAGAAGATTTGAATGTAGATTCTATGGATGGTATGGATGGTAAGACACTATCATCAAAGTTATTCATCTCAAATGAAATTAGTCTACCAATCAAACTATCTAGAGTAACTATATTGTTTGCAACTACTCTCATTTCTTGAATAGTAGAAACTCTAATAGCATAAACAGATAATAAGGTTCTTAAGATTTTGCTTACAACTTTCTCCTCTTCAAGTACACCTCCAACTCCTCAGATAGCATTTACTACCTCTTTGATTATGCAGCTATACTAAGTAATATTTTCTCCTTCTTTCATCCTTAGTTCATCAAACCTCCTCTTAGGATTTCTTCCTTTTCTCTGAGTACATTGGCATCTCCTCCATGTACAAGCTTCAACTTATCCCACATTTGCTTTGTAGAGGTACAGGTTTTGACATCTTCAAACTCAACACCGGAGAGTGATGATGCAAGTTCTATCATCATGCACTTATGCTCATGCTTTACTCTTAATTTTTCAAGAGTGTGAGGTCCTGTAGGCAACACATATTTAGTATCTAAGTATTGAATAATATCATTTCCAATACCTGATAGGTGGAGTCTTATTTTGATTTACCATGATGCAAAGTTTTCTTTATTCAACTTGGGAACATCTCGTCTATTCATCTTGTGATCTTTTGCTTGAGCTATTAAACTCCCTTTCTAAGCACACAAGCTCTGATACTAGTTTTTAGTAATAACTGAGAGGGGGGGTGAATTAGTGGCCTAAAAAATATTCCAATAATCAACCTTTAAAACTTAGTACCACAATATTATACCTATATTTATCTTCATTCCTATAAGATGAATGCCTCCAAATACTTATATCAATTTACTACTACTCGGAATGCTTTGTAAAACCTTCTACTATATGTTTATCGAATAACAGTCTATTAATTTACTGAAAGACAGTAAATTATCTAGAGTATACCAATCAATCCAATTAAGTTAAGTGTAATGCAAAACACTAAAGTAATGACTCATAAACACATTGACACATGGATTTTTAACGTGGAAACC
>MU226523.1:1882423-1911592 GCA_018584345.1 Thuja plicata | reverse complement strand
GGTTACAAACACACTATTAGGTGTGACCTTGTTAGAGGATTTAAAATTTTAGTCTGTCACTTGATATCGGGCATCTCTATGCTACCTTCCTTGATCAAACACTCACTTGGCCTATCAATAGGTATCTGGCATCTTATGCTATCTTCATGACCAAAATTTTTGATACTCCATCAGATGTATCTCAATATAGAAAGGATATTTAAATCCCACTCGGTAAGAGACTTTCTGAATCAATGGTTAAACTGAAACAGTATGATCTGTTCACATATACAACTTATATTTGCAGATTTTCAAATCTATTGTAATCTCACAAAACTATTCTGATCAATATAACTATGTTTATACCTTTGCTCCACTTTGATTCTTCTCGGTGATGATGTGCTCTGTTGCTTGGTATTCGGGGTATTATTTAGCTCTTTCCTCATCTTGTTGATCAGCATTGTATGAAGTTTCTCTTCATCAGTTTCTCTTCAACATCCTCTTTTTACTCCCCACACCAATTCGTAATGAATTTATTTGTCTCCTTATAGACATGATATCACCGTTATTAGGTTCTTGATCTTCTTGATCTTGGCGTAATCTACAATTCTCGCCAATTAGATTTAAACCAAAACTCTTTTTTTATCTCACTGATATCTTCTTGCCAACTGGACAAAATAGCTTTAAATCAATTACTTATCTCTGGCTTATCTTGTCGATGAAAATAGTGATAACTACTAGTTAACTCTATATTTAGCTCTGCCAGCTAGATATTTTGTCATTTCTAAACTCAAGTTAATTTTGGTGCTTAACTCTTTGATAGCGTTGGTCAACACTCCAGTTCTCCTTGGGCTTCTCCGTCGGTTTACACTATGTTTATGGCCGTCGGGTTTTCTTGTGATTCTTCTCGTCGGTGTTCTTGCTCGGGAATCACTGTGACTTGACTGTTGGTGATATCTATCCATCAGGTTCCACTGATCGTTGGTGTTTTTAGTCACATTGTGAATACTTTTCTTTTATGCATTACATAAAGCATAACCTTTATCTCTCTGATTCTCTGAAGTCTTTCACACTTTGATTATAACCGATTAGATTAAATCAAGTTGACATTAATGACAATATAATCCATTAACTGATTTAATGTCTTGCATTATCCTTCTACATTTCAGTTATCAACTTAACATCTTCAAACATTCAATCAGTTACATGTCATCAATTTATAGTTGTAAAGATTATTAAAAAGGGAATTTGTCTAATTGTGAAAAGATTCAGTAGCAAGAAAATGTATAGAAGTTAAGCTTCAAATAACTACAGATCTTTTACGTCTTTCAAGATCAAATTCGATGTTTTTCATGTTTAATAATATGAATCTAAGTTATGATAAAAATCAAAAAGTTTTATATCATGATTTTATAGGTTTAACATTCTTTTTAAAACAATTATTGTGTTATGACTTATTATCTCTCAAATCCTAATGTTTTACTTGCATTGCCTTGATTTTTCTTATTTCTATTTTACCTTATGATTTATGTCATGTCTTTCCTCATGGAGGGTGTTTTCTCCTCTTTATTGTCAAACCACCTATTTCTCCATTTAACTATTGAGTGTTATGTTCATGTATATAAGTACTTATGTTTGATGGATCATGCATACCAAAGAATCATCATATGAAATTGTATCCTTTATGAGTTTTTGTATATTTAATTTTCATGTTATTGAGAATGGTCCATATAATTTGAATTGCATACTCATGTTATATTTGTATGACCATCAAATTGAGGGAAAATGATAATCAATCAAATTTGTGTATTCATGTTGTTTCCTACTTAACTTTGTATCCACCTTAGTAGAGTATTATATATTGACAAATAACATACTCGTATCGAATTTGGGTCATTGATCGAATAACTATATGTACACATTCCATTATTATTTGTACCTATATGGATACGTTTGAAGTTATTACATCCCCATTTTTCACTAAACACCATACATTCACCCTAACACAACTTATTGTTATATTTTCACACTTGAGGAAATTCAATGTGTTATCATGCATCAAATCCATGTAGACACGTACACATTTTACATGTTGCCTTTGTATAGTCACAAAATATGTCCATCTAGGGGGTCTAGCCTAGGATAACTTCAACTTAACCAATCTAGAGGACTATTCCTCTACTGCTACTATCTTTCAATTTAGGGGTTTTGGCCCTCTCTATCAGACCTGCATGCATGGATATCCAAACATTGGGAGCCTATTTATATGATTTTGTTCAGATATTCCCTATGGAAAAAAGTTTTTTTATCTCTAAGTTTGACAATAGTGAAGATAGGAACATTATTTTGTGTGATAGTTGTTTCACTTGGGAGGAGCGTTTCCCCCTGATGGCCAAACCTTAGCATCAAGATTTTGATCCTCTTAATGATTCTTTTAATAAAATACCCTTATGGGTGAGGCTTCTGAATCTTCCCTTGCATCTTTGGTTGGATTATGTTATGGAATCTGTGAGAGATGCTATTGGGGATTTCATATGGTTGATGAGGTATCCACTAACATTTTTCACCCGACGTGTGCTCGTATCCTAGTGGAGGTTGATGTATCTAAGGGTCTCCCTGAGAAGATGGCTCTAGCTTCTTCTCAGGGCTCTTGGATCCAGAATCTTGATTATGAGGGAATCTCATTCAAATGTAGAAAGTGCCACAAGACTAGCCATATTGATGCCCAGTATTTATCAGATAGGGTAAAATTGAAGAAATTGCCTTCTTGGTGGGTGGGCATTGCTGACCACCATTATACGGTTATTAAAGTTTCTAAGGATGGGGGTATGGCTGGTTTCCCCTCTCAGGATAATCATGCTACTACTTACTCTATTGATGTTGTCTCAGACATTGTCTTGGTTCAGACAGTTGATGTTGTCCTTTTGGGTGCAGCAGTTGTTGTTCCTGTCCAGATTGTTGATGATGTCTCTGGTTCAGCTATCCCGCATATCTGAGTTGTGGTTTCTGATGATCTGGTATCTCCAGGGGGATTTGGGGAATGGTGATGATGTTGTCCCTATCCCAGCTGGGGATGTTAGGGTGGCCAGCCTTACTTCTTAGGTCGTGGGCTTTTATGCTAATTCTTTGTCTTGGAAAAATGCAGCTATGAAGGTGGAGGAAGGATGGACAACAGTTAAAGGAAATAAATTAAAGTCTCCCAAGCCTCCTTTTGATATGAGTTTACGATCACATAAGGGAGGGCCTAAATGACTTTCTTTATTGCCCTTTTTTGTAGGTTGTTGGTTTGGTCTCTATTTCAATCTTGTGGGAAGGATTGTTTGTTCCCTTTGGCATGTTAGGTGTTGAATCACATTAGTTTCTTTATTCTCTTAACGTTAGATATCTTTCGGTGTTTATTTTTACAAGGTTTCGGGTCCTTTCAAAACCTATTTTTACTTAATCAAAACTTCAACTTAACCAATCAATAGGTTCCCACCTAATGTTCATAAACATCCTAGTCCTTACAAGCTCATCATATATCAAATATTCAAGCACATTGTGGCTATAAGTTTCTTTTCAGTAGATGAGATATGTGCATGACAAGTCATATCCTCAATAATTAAAGTCAAACCCACGATGATCCATTTTGAATGGGATTTTTTTTATAGAGTATGATGTTTTTTATTATAATCAATAACCTAACAAGGGGGTTGACCCTTACACAATCACATCCTGAAGGCTTCAAGAGAACAACAACACTAAAACATGGGTGTTGGATTTTACAAGCCATCAACAATTTATTAACAACACAAACAAAATAGGTGTTGTCAAAAATGAAATAAATGGTACCCTAGCACAAACGCTAGTAGCCCTCCTCAAGAGTGGTAGGGTCGCTCCCTCATTACATGTGGAGAAGAGTGTGAGTTTGAAGAACTATTTTTCCTATGTTGTCAGATAACTATTAAGGTGATGTTGTCATTAGGATCCCCACTACATGGGGATCCATTAATGAAGCACCATTTGGACTTCTTTCAGCTCAGTCATTGGAGTATTGAGGAAGCTATACATTATCAGTTGAAGCTTGGAGTAGAGCAAGAGAAAAAATGTGAAGAATGGTCCACATAGCCAAAGGGGATAAACCAGTAGGAGCAGGAGTGACATCCACATGGTTTACAGTAGGGATATCACCCAAATTTGTAGTAGGAGCATGCCTCAGATTTGTAACAAGAGAATTACCTAGATTTGCAATAGAAGCTTCATCCTCATCATCAACCTATGAGGAGTCCTCAAAGGTAAAATTAGAGAGAGAATAAGAAGCTTCGATGATTAAATGATCATCATTTGCATCCTTCCACCAAGTGACAACACCTTTACGATGCAAAAGAGAACAATCTATAGCCAAATGTCTAGTAGAGAAGTATCATCAACTCATAATCCAACAATTGAGTCCAAGGCCTATCCCCAACCATGAGCACCACATCCCTCAGTAGTGGTGTGGAGATATCCATGTCAAGAAAAATGCAAGTGAACGTAAAGAGGCCCAATTGAAGTCGTAGCCTCATCCACCTTCAAGAAATGGCCAATAGATTTTCCAATGGCCTCAAAGAAAGAAATCACTCAAAAATGGAGTGGGAGATTAGGGAAACAAACCCACAAAAATTACACATTGAGCATTTAGTGAGGGATTTGAAGGAGATTATCCAGGGTTTGGCAGAAAGAGAGAAATCCCCCCCAAACCCACAACTTGCTCAATGCCAAATCACAGTCTTTAGAGGAAGAAAATGCAACAATAAGAAGCCCTTTTCACAAGGGAAAAGTTTGATGTTACCAGAGGCTAAGGGTTGCCAAGAAATTGTTATCCAACGATGTAGATCCAGAAGAGAAGGTCAAAGACTAATGAATCTACAAACCAACCCACAACATTGGTAGAACTCCACATTATCCACCACATGTGAGTCACACACCACCATAAGGGAGGCACTGGCACAAGAAATGGATTGAGCTTTCACCTTTGGAGGAATAGTAGCAATAGATTTGACAGCATGAGCATAGCTTTGTCCACCACCAAAAGCTAGGTGTGGATCCAACTCCAGTCTTATAGGAAAAGACAAGGGAGAGGGTTTAGGTTGAACCCCCCATTATTCAACAGAAACAACAAGAGAAGCAACCCCATTAGCACCAACATTTTTCAGGAATATTAAATGTCACCATAGCACAAGGAACTGTAGTCACAACAACATCATTAGTTGTTGTGCGCAAAATCATTGAATCCTTCATAATGCATAGACCCGTTGGAGCAGGAGCCATTGCAAAGGGCGAGGGATTTCCTTTCTTGCAGGAAGCCCCAACACCCAGCTCCACCACAGGAGAATCATATGTAACCTTCTCCAATGGCTGAGCATGTTGGGCGGGAGAAGGTAGTAGATGACATTTTGAAAAAAGGATTTTATCAGCATTCATTAAAGAGTATGATGTTAAAAATAGTGCTTAACATAGAATTAGTTGTTAGTCAGTTGATAGTTGTTAGGTGGTTATGAGTAGTTGTAGGTTGGAAAGCTTGATAAAGTCATAGCAATATAATATAGAGTTGATTTTGATGAGTGAATATTTGCTTGTAGACTTGAGATTTTCTCAAATCTCCAACTTTCGGTATCAAAGAAGGTTTCAAAAGAGGCCTCTTTGGTTTTCACTCCACTCATGCCTTGCTTGTTCAGTTGGTTAAGTTAATGGATTGAAAATCCATGCTCCTCCACAACACTATTATATTTATTTTATACTCATCCACTTGTAATCTTTAGAGAATTTTAATTAATCAATTAGAAGAATCAACATTATCAAGGACTGTGTTTATTGCTACTATTAAGTTAGGTTATCATGGTAAAGTAGAGAAGAATAAAAGTAATGTAAAAATTGGTATTTAGCGATGCAAACAAAAGATTATCAGGATTTCACACACCTCATATAAACTCTAGAGTTTGTATTATACGCCCTTCTTGCATGTTTGTCACTGATTCTTGTTGAGATCATGTGCCCCTCGTAGTGAAGTCATTGAGATTTGGAATTCATGTGTATTGCCTTTTTCTTCCATTATGTTCATTTTATTCATGCTCAAATTTTGCTTTCTAGCTATTGTTCGATAGAACCCCTTGTGTTGGTTTCTATGTTGAGTTTTCTATTGATAAAATCAGTTTTCATGAGGATGTGATTGCAAAGGAAAAGTTTTTCATTATTCATTAGGATATAATTGTAAAGAAAAAAACCTTTTAGATTATCTTTGGTAGCAGCCACCAATTTTTAAGATGAGAGTTTTTGTTACAAGAACTATTAACCCAAGTGCAAGTCCACAAATTGTGTGAGACCTCAAAAATGTTCAGAATGCATCTACAAAAGAGCAGAGCTTTGTGTATTTTGTTGCTAAATTTTTTTAACAATTGAAATGCATCGAAGATTGCTCACCCCAAATTAGCAAGGACTTGTCATGAGAAGTTGAGTTGAACGCTTCCATCACTGGTCGTTCTTTGGAGAAGTGGTGGTGTGATTTGAAGATATCTTTGGATACAATCATTCTATGTAACTGCTAAGATATTATGGAACTCGAGGAATCATATTACAAGAAAATTTTCCATTCAAATGATTGTATATCTTCTAATAATCTATTGTCTACCAGTGTGGGTGAGGCTTCCTCTTTGGGGTTTATGGAGCAATGTGAAATAAATGAATACCATAAGTGCAAATATAATCGAGAAAGATTAGGCTGGAGTCTCATGGAAGGAACTTCCTGAACGATAGAGATGGAGTTGTTTGAGATTTTTTAGGAATATTTTTAAGATGTTGGTCCCATGAATTTTATAATTTAGTTCAGCGTACACATTTAAGCTCCAATAAAGCTGGCGGTCATATGAACAAAGTAACTTTATCTCCTATAATTTTTGCATGATAAAAATAAGTAAACAAAATAATTTTCCCTCCAATTTTCCTAAACTAAAATCAAAATTTAGATGTTTGACAAGTGACAAATAACATTTCTAAGTTGGCAGAGCAATCTCTAGCCCCGCCCTATTTTCACTCTCTCAAATATACAAGATTAAAAAATAAGAAGTTCTATTTTTAAAAAACAATTTCAAATAATTTTATAAAAAAATATTGTTTTTCCTTCATAGAACCTCATCTTCTTAAAAATAAAAGCTTAAAACCCTATAAAACCCCACCTGTAATTTTACATCCCAACCTACAATCTTCAATACCAAGAGATGACACAATATTTCCAAAGTAATAGAATACTACCTTCCAAGACCAACAAGCAAGTTGGGTGTGTCTATCAAATGTTGCGACCCAGTTGGAAAGTATGTAAAGAGATGTATTTGTATCCAAAAACCAGCCACTATGGAATTCTACTATAGTCAAGCTTAAGACTAAAATGCCAGAAAAGATAGTGGTCGATTATGTTGAACTTCAGTAAACCTCTTGAAAGAAGCAATCTATGATATTGGAATTGCCAAGGTGAACAATCAAATTGGAGGGAAAAGCGTAGCCATGATTGTCAAATATAATTGTTCTTTAGAGAGTGGACCAAGTAATAACACCATTGGAAAGGATCAATAATTTAAGCCGCTACCAATGAGGTTATTGTGTAAATTTAAGATTTTGAATTATTGATCTCTTTACTACAGTTATAATAATTCTATATAATTGGATCAAAAGTGTATCTTTGACACAAGACGGTTTGGGAAGATTTATTGTAATAATGTATTATCATGAAAACTTACATCCAATGAGTTTTGTAATTGAAGGAGGAGATCTTAAAGTTTCCTATGTTAGCATTAAAGGAGGTGTTAGAATTAGTTTTTAGTTGGTTGTTAGTTAACTGTTAATTGTTACTTGTTAGGTGGTTATGAGTAGTTGTAGGTTGGAAGGCTTTATAAAGATATAGCAATGTAATAAAGAGTTGAATTTGATGAATGAATATTTGTTTACAAACTTGAGATTTTTTCAAATCTTCAACATATAAGACCATCTTCTTTTAGGAAAACTAAAATATAAGAACATGAGATAAGTCAATTTTATACATCCACTGATTGTAGAGATAAGTACACTATTGCATTTAATTTTTGAATATTTATTTATTGTCATCTACCTAGCTCAGATTAACATAGGTTAATTATTTATTATAGATTTCATTAGAATGGCTAACCTAGATTAAACTAAGAAACATATTTTTTATCATTGTAAGAGGCACGAACATGATCTTTTAAGTATAATGTCACTCACAAACTTCAAGGTTATTCCCTTTATATTACATTAGCATTCTTAATTGTGTGGAAGGTGGGACTTGGAGTTTCACATTTGTAAAATATATTTTGTATTTATTCTCATAAAACTTCTTAGTTATGTTCGGTTATGTATTTCAAACTACTTGAAAAATTTCTTCTTAGCTTATGAGCCCATATCAACATTCCCTTTTCATATTGAGTGTGATTGCCTTTTTATGTTTTAGCTTTGAGGAAATGTGTTTAAGATATGACTCATATTATGGATTGAGGTGTTTTACATGTGGACATGTATGACCAATTAACCTTAGAGATTGTTCTCATATTAGATTGTCAAATATTGACCCTTCAAGGATAGAGCACTTGTGTCGATATTCTCTCACAAAGGTCCTCCTTGCCTTTTCTAATGGATCATAATTGGGTCTCATGGAATGCATATCAAATCTGTGGAAGCTTAAATCTCCTTCTGAAAACTCTACACATCAAACAGTTGGATACATTTCATCCCCATATTCAATTGTCAAAGGCTACTATAAGTAGGTAATCATTTTGCTTTTAATGCCTTATCAATTGGATACAAAACTACTGAGTAATTTTGAGTACGACTAATTTATCATTCGGATACTTTGGCAACCTATATGGAGTCCACCTTCATATCTTGATATTATGGTATATGTAAATGTGGGGAATTGTATAAACCATGCTCCATGTTGCTTGAATAGTCTCATTTCTTTCTTGGAAAAACTTTTCTCTTTTTGAACATCGTGAAAACATCTTTGACCCTCTAGTACTATTATGTCTAATGATAAAAATGTAGTTGGGGTAGCAATCATACACCTTATATTGACGGTTTTCATGACCTATTGGGTCAAGATGTGGTAGTCAACTACATATTCCTTGTCGGGCCAGCATATATACTACATAAGATGACCTTCAAGATTTGAGATTTGTGAACTAAAAGATGACATTGTTAATGAGATTTAAGATTTCATACTTGTCATTCCCTACAAATACTATCTCAATATAATAGATCATTCATTCTTCAAACAAGCTTGACTGTGGTAATCCCATAACCCTACTTAGAAAAACCACCACGTTGCAATACTCTTCATGGAATTCACCCCTCTTTAGTTACTTCTTTGGGATTTGAAGAAGTGTGGCCTTAGATTCTTTAAACATTCACTATTTATCTTTGCATTTGTTCAAACCCTAATCATAATATTCTTGATCTTGCTCCATCGTGTTATAGAACGTCCTCTTATGAGTAGGAATGTCAAAGGATTCATCTATGACATCCCTAGTGAAGTTTGAAAATACACTTCCTTCCATAGTCACTAATTTGGTTCTGTGCATATAATGTTAAGCACATTCCACTATTAGTTATTAGCTTTATAGTGTTGGTGGGAAACTTGTGGCTTGTACAATTTTATTCCTAACCATCCTCCTAGCTTTCTCTAATGGAAGCAGGCCATACATTTTGTTCTTAAGGTCGTTAACAATATTGTGCCCCAAGTTTGTCTCCTACCTAGTCCCACCTCATGTTGATCCTAGAGTCATAGGAGACTTCCTTAGATTTCCTTGTAACTATACTTCATCTTGGTGACTTTGTAGTTTTAATTGATCTTAGGAGTCTTTGATGGACTGACACCTTTTTCTTATTTAGGAGGCATTTATCCTACAAAAAAGACATCATCGCATTACCTCATGAATGCATTTAGTGAATTAGGGTCATATTTTGTCATTAATAGACCCAATGTTTCACCTCAATAAGTGGATCATGGAAATTCATGTGAAAATGCAATCTTCATTTCCCCAATAAGATTAAATCAACAAAGAGTAATATATTTGCATTACAAAATATTCTCAATTGTTATGAAGTGTAACGCCCTGCCCTAGAACCCATGAGATATTAACTTAACTTACACTAAGTTGAGACAAAAAAAAAATTAAACATTAGACATTACAAATGTAGAAGCAAGTACAACATAATTTAAGACATTAAATTAAATTACATTAACATCCCAAGTATTCCAAGACATGGTGTTACTTTCAACAACATTAACTAAACTATTAAGATCATCCAAAACATAATCACATGATATATCCTATGTTCATTTTAAAAACCAAATCAAAGTATGACTAGGATCACCAATCATAAAGTAAACTAATATGTATAGAACAATTGAATAACAAGATACATTCCTTATATCAATGTAAGAAAATGTACAATATACAAACTATAATTGATACATCATAGCATACATATAATACATCTTCCTCTGCACATGTCGCAGGGAAAACAATAATGAATCAAGCCACTAATACAATACAAGTACATATACATCTCTTGAATGGATGTATCAATTCAATACATCATAGAATACAAGATATACATCTCATGATGGCAATAAGTAAGTCTCCAATAATGAACATAGTAGAAGTAATAGGAATCGTCCAAACATATGAGCAGGAACATCGGATCTTAATGGTAAATAGAATCACTACCACATGACCACGTGGAACCCTGAGGTCCAGTCTACCATGCAAAGGAGATAACATCGGGTCTCACTCAACAAAAAAAAAACACTAATGCAAAGGTACACTGAATAAAAAGGTTTAAAGGGTTATATGGTTATCACGTATAAATTATGTAGACACAAATCAGGTGTACCAAATACAATGTAGGAACTTAGAACACATATAGGGAAGTTTCATCACATGCGTCTGCCATTGGGTTACCCTGGTAGCCTCTCTGGACCCCGGCCCCCAAGTGACCATATGCGACATCAGTAATCATTTCTTACAAACAAGGAAACCAACTATGTCAAACCTATATGCCCCCTGGATGGGCAAGCATCTTTCCCATTCCCATCCTTAGCATGTACTAGCACTCAAGGAATGTGTGAGGATTATCTTATTAATGTTTTCCTAATAAATTTATTCAGTTATCACTTATTAAGTCACTTACAAAGAATACCTAGGCAACCACTTTAGGACTCTGGTGCCTCAAAAGTAAGCCACTTCCCCTCTATGCTTCTAGATAACCTACCGTAATTCTCCTAGCAAAAGAAACAAAGAAAAGACAATCAAAACCATAAAAGACTTCTCATAAACCATTAGCTCATGAAAGTCATCAAAGATACGTGTTGGAGCATAATAAAGAACATCACATCCTATACAAGGACCCAAACTGTCCATCCCATAATGGACATCTCAATAAACAATTACCAATTCTCATAGTTCATCTTTTTACTAGATAAATCCAATCTTTAAGGACAAAGTCATCAATTGCATCAATCTCCAAACGTGGAATAAACATAACCCAAAGATCATCAGTTAGATCATAAAACAACCACAATAGAAGGAACAAGGTGACCAAGTAGAATCTCAAAACAATAATGGTCATCACCTTTATATGGTCAAATAAAATATTGATCAAGGACTCAGAGCTTACATGACATAACTCACAGGTGCACTCAAGCAACACGTGAATAATTGTGACATAAAAATGGTTATGAACTCTCCATAATACGATACCAAAAGTAACACATAAATCCATAAAAGGCTTTAAAGACACAATCCCTTCCTAGGGCATTACTCTATCTATAATTGACCATTAGCTACAACTGAAACAAGAAAAGACCCCTGAAATGAAATCTTTTTGAGATAACTTTTTGAAATGAAATCTTCCCCCATTGTTGTTTCCCGCTCGACAGGTTTTTCTGCAGGATCGTTGCCGCTTGGTTTGGCTGGGCCAGGAGTCTTCGGTGGGGGAGGGCATTTTGTGGTGCATGTACAGTCCTTTGTTGAGAATGGGGCCTGTGGAACTACTGGTTCTGCCTCTTACGCTGATGTGGCTACTTTTGAAGCACATTTTAATGAAGCTTTGTCCTATAATCTTCCTATTCCTAGGAGAGGTGGTCGTCGTCCCAAATCCGTTACGCATGTCTCTGTAAGTGACCCCATAGTGGTAAATTTGGAAAATTATATAGTTGATGAGATCTTCAATAATGCAGAGGACTATTCCTCTTATGCTGCTATTTTTAGATTTAGGGGTTTTTGGCCCCCTCTTTCAGACCAGCATGCTTGGATTTCCAAACATTGGGAGCCTTTTTTATCTGATTCTATTCAAATATTCCCTGTGGCAAAGGGTTTTTTTATTGCAAAGTTTGACAATGTTGAAGATCAAAACACCATTTTACGTAGTAGTTTCACTTGGGAGGACCATTTTTCCTTGATGGCAAAACCTTGGCATCATGATTTTGATCCTCTTACTGAGTCTTTTAATAAAATACCCTTATGGGTGAGGCTTCTGAATCTTCCCCTGCATCTCTGGTTGGACTATGTTCTGGAATCTGTGGCAAAGGCTATAGGAGATTTTTAGTTGGTTGATGTGGTTTCCACTAACATTTTTCACCTGACGTATGCTCATATCCTAGTGGAGGTTGATGTTTCTAAGGGTCTCCTTGAGAAGTTGACTTTGGCTTCTCCTCGAGGCTCTTGGATCCAGACTCTTGATTATGAGGGAATCACGTTTAGATGCAGAAAGTGCCACAAGACTGGCCATATTGCTACCCGGTGTTTATTAGATAGGGTAAAATCGAAGAAATCACCTTCTTGGTGGGTGGGCGTTGATGACCACCATTATACGGTTCAAAAATTTTCTAAGGATGGGGGTATGGATGGAAGCCCCTCTCAGGATAATCACACTACTATTGTTTCTAATATTGTTGTCTCGGATGTTGTCATGTTCAGACAGTTGATGTTGTCCTCTTGGGTGATGTAGTTGTTGTTCCTGTCTAGATTGCTGATGTTGTCTCTGGTTCAACTGTCCTGACTGCTGGTGTTGTGGTTTCTAATGCCCAAGTTTCTTCGGGGGAGGTTGTTGTCCCTGTCCTAGCTGGGGATGCTGGGGTGGCTAGCCTGGCTTCTCAGGTTGTGGGCTTCTCTGCTAATTCTTTGTCTTGGCAGAATGAAGCTATAAAGATGGATGAAGGATGGACAACTATTAAAGGAAAGAAATTAAAGTCTCCCAAGCCTCCTTTTGACATGAGTTTACGGTCACATAAGGGTGGGCTTAAATGATTTTCCTTTTTTCCCTTTTTGTTGATTGTTGTTCTGGTCTCAGTTTCTTTCTTGTGGGAACGTTTGTTTGTTCCCTATGATGTGTCTGGTGTTGTTTCACAGTAGTTTCTCTGTTCTCTTAACGTTCTATCTTTCAGTGTTTTGTTGTAAAAGGTTTCGGGTCCTTTTAAAACCTATTTTTACTTAATCAAAACAAGACAAGACCCCTTACCACATCATGTCATTAATTAGATAAAATTAAATCATAAATCTCTCTAAATTTTATAACATAAAACAACAGAATTGGGTTCATATTTTATTAATATTTAATTATATTCTAGTATAGACCCCAATTTAAAATTATAAAATACATCTATATTTAAACTCCCATTAACTAATATTCAATTATAACCTAATTAGTTATAATCTAAAACTATATTAAATTAGAAATTAATTAATTATAATCTAAAATAAATTAAAATATAAAATAGTTAAAATAATTTACAAACTAAACTAATATTTAATTATTATCTAAATCTAAATCCCCAATTAATAATTAATACAAATATAATTTAAAAAGAAAAAAACAAAGAATTAAATACCTTTGGCAACCCACTTCACTTAAACCCATTTTATTAGTTTCAAAAAAAAACATATAAAAAATAGGGGGAAAGACCTAGTAGCTGCCAGGCTAACTTCGCGCACCTAGAACTCTTAAACTGTAAGTCAGATTTTGTCGATTTTTTCGATGTATGTATATTTTTCGTTGTATAATAAAAAATAAATCAAAAATATATAAAAGAGTATGTTTTTTTTTTATTATTATTTAAAAGAATCACATAGTTATATATATTTTTAATACATATGTTATCCTTAAATATATCTCCTTTAATATATTTTTTACTATAAATTTTTCACACACACACACACACACTTTCTTTTCAATAATAAATATACATTTTTTATATGTATATAATTTTCAATATAGATTTTTTTTAATCAAATATAGAAATGTATATTTAAAAATTCAATTATGACATATATACAATATATATAGATTCGTAAATAACATGCATACATATATCTAATATAAACAGGCATATATTTCCAAGGAAAATAATTTCTATGATTTGGCAAAACCCTAATCAGGAAAATTCATGTGTTTTCTTAAAACAACTACCTTGAATTTTTTCAAAAACACCTCTATGGGTAACCATATTCGACATTAAAACTATTTCCTAGAAGGAACCCCTAATCAAATCTATTTCCCAAAGATTCTCAATTTCCAAAAAGACAATCGACAGTCATACGGAAAACCCAGGCATGAAGAAGACAAGCTTTTCAATCGAAAACTACGAAGGTTCAAAGCCCTACCTCAATTCAATGAGTTGAATCTAAGGAGAAAACATAAGACCAATCTCAAGACCAAAATACTCCAAACTTTAAAACAAAATCTTTAACCCTGAAAAACCTCTGAATGAAGATCCCCAAAAATTTGACTCCCCAAAATCCTGCATACCTAATCTGGCAAATTGACTAATTTAAGGAGAACACTAAAAACTAGGGTTTGAATAGGTAGAACCCTAAAGATAAATCAAACTCAACTTAAAATCAATTAAAAAGATATTTTATTAATTTCCAACTTTACTTGATTTACTTAACTGAACTTTCTAATTAAAGTTCAAATTCAATTTACTAAATAAAGTGCATTCAAAATTGCATGATTTTATATTAATTAAATAAATATTTATTGTATAATTTTAAACATACAATTCTAGAAATAAAAGTAAATATAAAAGTGACACTTTACTTAATTATGTATTTTTAATTCAGTTTCAGATTTAATATTAATTACATCTTCAATTATTATATTTGGACTTTAATAATTAAATTATTTAATAAATATAGGTATTTAATTAATACTTTATTAATTAAATAATCATAAATTAATATCTTAGCATTTAAAAGGTATAATTATTTAACCTTTAATAAGTAACCTTAATTAATCCCTTAATTAAACAATTTATCCACAACATGACAAAATGCAACATCAACCTAAAGAATGCATAACAAAATGCAACAAGCATACTTTATAGGGTTCATGAATTCATGTCACCTTGACGAATTCGAATAGGGTAGTCAATTAGATCCTTGTCCAGTCATAGGACAAAATGTAGATTTAGGACAAGGTTTAGGCATGAATGTTATATCCTCTCCTTTACCATTGAGACATATGTAAGGCCTCACTCACTTCTGCCAATTTAGGGAAGACAATGTCTGGTACTTGCACACTTGTCATCACAAAGTCGAGCATGTACATGCATATAATATATAACAAGCAATAGTAGGGATCAGTACATCGTGTGGATCTTGCAAGCAACTATCTACGACTTCATCCCTCGGCATATTAAGCACATCAGAAAAAAAATATAAAACATACACACCATCCATACACATGCAGGTATGGAGCCAGTAAAACCCATAAATATACATAACGTCATCATATGCAAATAACCATCATTATCTAACTGACATGATATTAATTCAATAAACATTGTGTCATAGCATTGAATCATCAACAGGTATTGTCATAAACTCAAAACGTCATCAAATCTATCTGACAATCCAACATACATGAAAAGTGATCTAGAAGAGTTTGGCATCACAACTTAAAAAAGTAATAGATGGGTGGGTATTACATGAAGGACATCATGTTTCATATTAATGGATAAAATCACATTAAAATTTCATGAGAACGTGACTATATTTGCTTTTACAATTCATCATATTTACATATCATATCAGAGTAAACAAGCCTGAATTTCTTAATGACCTTTACCAAGGCATATGTTTTCTTCTCAATATTTGGATACCTTAACTCTACATCCTTAAAATTAGTGCTCATAAATGCAATCGGATGCTCTAATCCTTCATCGCTCTTCTGTGTTGAAATAGTTGCACATGTATGATCAAGCACATATGAGTAGATATAGAATGGCTTAAGGTAATATGGGCTTAACAAAACTAGGATTTGAACTATATCTTGTTTGATTTCTTCGGAAGTCCTCTTTGCTTGTGGCATACATTCAATTTGTGTATCCTTCTTCAGCATCCATTCAATTTGTGTATCCTTCTTCAGCATGTCTTTGAGAGGCTTGACAATCTCAACAAATCCTATCATAAACTTTCTCACAAAATTAATTTTTCCAAAATAGGACTTGAGCTCCTTCTAGCTTGTAGATGGTTTCAACTTGAGAATTGTCTGGATTCTATCTAGGTCAATAGAGATTCCATGTTCTAATATGACATGACCCAACATTTTCCCTCTTGTTTCTCCAATCATGCATTTATTTGGGTTCAATAGGATACCATACCGTCTACATCTCTCAAACAACTTCTTCAAATCATTCACATGGTCATCACGCTTCTTCGAGAATATATTTAGATCATCCAAGTAAATATCTATGCATTTACCCATCAAATCATGAAAAGCTATATCCATAGCACGTTAAAATGTTGCTCCTACATTGATTAATCTGAACGGTATAGGCAAAGACTCCGTGTTTGGTAGTGAGAATTGTCTTCAATATGTCTTCATGCTCTACCTTTTCTTAATTGTATGCTAAGTATCCATCCAAGAAAGAGATTATCTGGGATCCATTTACTACATGCAATACTTCATCCAACAATGGCAATGGATGATTGTCCTTTTCTGAGGCTTTATTTAGATTCTAGAAGTCTACGCACAATTTGATTTCTCTGTGTTTTTCCTGATCAAAACCAAATTAGCAACCGATGTAGTGTCTAACTGAAAATATGATCTTGGTTGCTAATACTTTCCTCACTTACTAATAAATAGAGGCTCTAATAATCTGTCATGGGTTTTTGCCTCTATCTAAATGGCTTGACTCCTAGCTTAAGTGATATGATATGTGTGATGATGGAAGTATCTTAAGTCTTCAAGTCCTAATGACACCATGCGATTACATCAAGGTATTCTCACATTGCTCCAAGAATATTCTCCCTTTGTTCCATTGTACAGACAATGCCAATAAATACATTTTTTACTTCTTTTGTTGTTCCTAGGTTCATTGTTTCACACTTACCTCCATTTGTTGTCTCGTGCTTACATGTAGTAATCTTATCCCAATCAACTACATCATTTCTCTATGGATTGTAATTTTAGGTTCAAAACTCCATCTATCTCTACTTCTTCAACTTCTTCATCAATCACTTGGGCAATGAAGACATCAAAATTAGTGATAAAATTCAAGATGTTCATGTTGTCCTCAAATACCTAAAAATTAATAATATTATCTGGAACTGACAAAACCTGTGTCACTTCTATTGCAAACTTCCTTAATACATCCATCACCAGTGGTTCCAACGAGCTCACAGCCTAAGCTAATGCATTCGCAGACCCATTCTAAAATCGATAAATTGCCTTGATGTTGAATGCATCAAAACTCTATTAGATCCCATACTTTTTTTCTATATCTAATAATAATCCATAGATCAAAGACTCATATCCTAAAATTATGCTTGTCTTGTACCATGGAAACTATGCATTTTTGGAGTTAATGACGCTTGTCCCATACCACGGAAACTACGCATTTTTGGAGTTAATGTCGCTTGTCCCATACCGTGAAACTACGCATGTCCGGAGTCTTCAATAATGGTCTTTTAACATTTAAACATCTTAGCCTTGCACAACATTTATATTTTGATTTGTATCTTTCTGAGATGCCACATGAGATCTTTTTGCAAGTGAATATTAATTGCATTGGGTCAAGGTGTTGGGTTTAAGCTCTTTAATGGGCATCTTAGAAGTATTTTGTCACCGTATCACTACAATGTATTACAACTTTATAATATCGAATACATTTAGACAATGATCCGTAGGCTATTAGTTATGCTCAAAATTACCTTGTTTTTTAGTCTTTATTCATTGCTTCAAAGTTAGGAATGGAGTTTTAGCTTTTATAATGAGCATCTTCTCAATCTATATGATTGGATTGAAACATAGTACTTAAGTGAACTTGGAAAGGCCAGATTTAAGATCACCCATAAACATGAACTCCACTCCACCCCAAATGTGGGAACTAGAAATGCTTTTCAATCTTCTATTGACTTCTCTAAACTATTGGATTTGCTATAAACTCATTGGTGTACAAACTTCAATTTTTTAATATTTTTTCCAATTAGATGGGCTAGGCTCAATTAAGCTTAGGTTTTGATTAGAAAAAGGGCTTATATTGCAATTCAATTAGGTGTTGAGGTTAGGCTGGAGTCCAATTATGGTTACCCATATTCAACCTAAGCCCTTTTGTAAGTATAATAAAACTATAACCCTAACCTAACTAAAGCCAGAACCATAACTCAAACATAGCCCCATCCCTAACCCCGATATATTTATAAATTCCTTTTCTATTTAAATAATGATTATTTTTTAACTTTAAATTTATTCATTAAATATATATTTATACTACAAATTTTAATTAATAAATTTATAATAAAAATATATTTAGTTCTAGGAGCAATTCAATCTATTAGCTCTGTTCACGTCCACTATTAAGGATTGGTTGATGATTGATGACTAGGTTTTGTTTAGCTGCATAATGGCCATTTCTATAATTGATGTTCTTGTTCCCTCATGAAATAGTTGCTCAATATATAGCATTGTACCGTAAGTTTTGAACAGAAATTCATTAGAACTTTGTTTTGCTTCTTATTTCCACAATATAGAGTTGCGCATGGCACACTTCAACCTATTGTTATTAAATTCAGAATACCATCTAAAAAATGTACTTAAAAACTTAAACTTGATAACAGAGACCACTCTGTATTTTACATTACAGGTTAGCCAAGGATATTTGGACCCACTCAAACATCAGATAGACAGGAAGCCCAAAGAAAGTAATCTCCTCTACTGCAGATATTTTGTTTCGAATTAAAAACATAATCCATGGCAGAACTCCTTGCTGCGTATATTTTTTTTCCTATAGAAAAAGAGAAATAAATAAAAATTATTTTAAAATTAAAAATAAGGCCAGAATATAAAGATCAAAAAAAAACTTCTGGCTATAATTCAATGCTAAAAAAAGAAATCTATTAGATGTAAGGCATGACTCAGACATTCATAACATCCACAACAAATGATGCATGTGTACTATTTGGGCAGATTGTGGCCATTCAAAGGACTGGCCAAAGCCTTAAATGCGCATCCAGCCACTGAGATCTGAATAAATATATCTAAATTATCTGGTATTACCTGTGGTAAAATTCAAAGCTACGTCAAATCTCATGTCAAAATCTATTTTATTTTGTGATATCATAAGTTGCACTGATTGGCTTCTAAGTAGTTTATTAATTTAAAATACTTTATGTTTGACACATTGCGTAGATAGCATGAACTTTGGGAAACTCTCATGGAAAATTGTGCCCTAGAAACTTTTCTAGAGCAATACCTTCTTCAAAACTTAGTGTCAAATCAGTGATTTTTGATTCAATGTACTGGGTAATTTCGCTTCAATCTATCCCCAAATGAAACAACATTTCAGTGTTGAACTCATTTTGTCGGAATATTTGTGCCAAAAAATACTGATGAATAAAGTTATAGCTCATCTTTAAGTTGGTCAGCATCATTTTTGTCTTCACTAACTGAGGCAGATTCAACACTTTCAGTATTACTTTTCTTTGGCAACTTGAATGGGATGGCTGCGTTTTGCTTCAGAAATTTGTATAAAGCTTTGACAGTTCGATCCGTATCAACTGTAATCTGTTGAGGCATTAAAACAAATATTGTTAGAAATGATTGTTTCATGTAGTGCTAAAATGGAAAACTAAAGATAGTGCATTCATGAGTGGACTCACAGGATCAAAACTCTTGTTTCCTGCTGGATAGAAAAGAATTGTTGGAAATCCATCGGACTGTCACAAAAAGAAAAAATATTAGTTCAGACAGAAATCTAATATTTTATAAAATTAAGAGTAATAAAGTGTGAAACTTCATAGGACCAAGTCAGACAACACATGAAATGTCAGGTAACCCCAAGAGGGTGAAACTGTGAATAAATCATCCAAAAAAAATTAAAAATAAACATGATCAAGTACTGTTCATAGCCTACCTTGGCCCGAACATGTTCATTGGTCGTGCCATCCATCTTAGCTATCACTAGGGATTCTACTCCCCTAAGATGCTTTGCAAGTTTCTCATATATAGGCTCCAATGATTGGCAGTGCCCACACCAAGGTGCATAAATCTATGAAGAGTGAAATGTGTTGGTAAAATGGAGAAATTCAATTCATCTAAAATTTACAAGAATTGTAAAGCTTACCTCCAGAAGAACATCTTTTGACTCGTCCAGTACTATCTCATCTAAGTTTTTGCCAACAACAATTTTCACATCGCCATCATTCTACCAAAATGCAACATCGTAGAAGATTAAAACAATCCATGGTATGAAAAGATGAACAACCAAATAGTAAATTTAAGAAGTCAACAAACCTTTTCAGGTACAGGATCAGACTTCAAGAAAGGATTCAACTTATCTTCCAAGAAACCTTCTCCAAAAGCCTGATCCAGAGAAGAATATCAGTGTTGCTATCTCAAAGAGTATAGGAAAGAACGAAAAGATTAAAGTAAAGTTTCATATACAGTTTTTCCATTCGGAACTTTGTAAAACAATCAAAACAAAGTTTTTATAAAGCAAGATCACATTTTCAAAGAAGCAGCAGACTAACACTTGGTAGTTAAACATATAGAAGTCAGTAAAAAAAATTACAAAATTATATGTAGATTTGTAATTGAAATCTCCCAAAAAATCTTTAAAGTGACACATTTTATTTTAAATATAGCCCTTGCCAACACAACAATCCCCACAATGCCACATGCCACTGCATTTTAAGGATGATAAAGTTACCGACAATCAAGTTTCAACCAAGACTCTCCCAAGTTTCCTGGAACTGGGGAAGTGAAGATAGTTTTTTGAGTACTACCCATATATAAATGTTTTTGTTATGTCACTGATAATATATAATACAAGGGAAAATGAACAGCAGTGATATAATGCTTGAGCTTAATCTACAATCATCATCATCACTCTCCCCAGGTGCATTGTGATCTTCAATGAAGATCCATCATTGTCAGTTACACCAGAAAAATGACTCCAAATGTCCCCAAATTGAGTTTCTATCTCTGAATAACTTTTTTACAGATTATAATTAATTTGTTGTTTCTAGATACACACTCTCGTGAAGAAGGTAAAATCATAAAACTTTAATTTGAAAGATTTCAAATGCGTCTTTTTATAATTAAATGATGTGCATATAATTAAGATTTGACTTTAAAGATTGACATGTGCAGAGAGTTGTCAATGCATTGCTGTTGCTAAAGAAAATTTAAGGTGGATGAAAACTATTTCACATGCATGCCATATAAACTTTACTCAGATGCAACTTTACAGAGACAGTCAATTTCTCATAAACTTCAAAATAAAGAGGATGCAAAAGAAAATGAGGCATACCTTGAGAGTACTCAGATTTATTTCATCTTCAAGTAGATACTTCTTGGACTCGTCAGATGCAGTATATGCCATTACCTTCAAAAAAATATTATTTTAATTAATCTTCAATTCTTACAAGCAAAAACTTTCAGATCCAAAACGTATTCAAACTCTAACCTTGGGTTCTTCTCCTGTTACGCCGAAGTAGTCCTTTACTGGTTTCCCAACGTCATCATTATCACAATCAACATGGACAAAGATAATCTAGCAAAATATGTAACCAGTAAAAATTAGACTCTATCTTAATTAGTCAGGGAACCTCAAACTAGACAGCATGAATCAAAGTCCAGATGAATTGCAAATTTTAATTGGTAATTTAGCCCTAATACTTGTAGTGTCAAAAGCGATAATCAGAAGAAAGCTTTCAGTGCAATACATGGCTAGCAAAAAGTGAGGAGAGTTCCAGAATCAATTCCTTGATTCAAGTTCTTATCATGGCTTGTGCTAGGCATGTGATAGAAAAGATTGAAATGACAGAATCAAGAGCATAGTACTAGAAAGAAAGTACAACTAGTACCTTCCCCTTAAAAAGTTTTGCAGCCTCTTGAAAAATTGGTATGGACTTTTCAACATCCTTTCCATGTACAAATAGCAGAATCTGTAAAAATAAGAAAAGTCAATGCAACTTTCTATCAACTCATATTCAGAACTTCATGATGAACAACAATTTTTTGCCCAAAAGAATAACCAAACAAAATGGCTTTTTTGAATTTTTTTTACTGCAAATACAGTCACGCAAAAAAATATCAGTGCAGTCTGAACCATTACTTGTTTCTTTACAGGACTCTCAAATATCAAAGAAGCGGTTTCTCTGGAGAAGGTTGTCACTAGAGGGAGCTTGTTTGCAAAGATGAATTCTGATATGGCGTCTTTCTCAAATTTTCCATCTGCACAAGATGCAAAATGAGAGTTACAAAGAAAACAAATCAAATGGGCACACCTATTTAAACAGTAGTGACTAGTTTCTTAAGTAAGCAGACAAAACCAATAAAATATTCTCAGTAAATAATTGTAACTAGTAACCAGGAAAACAGATCTCCATTCTACATGTCAAAATTAGGAATACATTGCTTGAGAGAATCTTCGTAGATTTTATTTAATCTTTCAAACAAGATCAAATTTCTTCATATGGGGTTCCTAAACTATTGAAGGTTCTAAACCTCCCGTTATTCATCCTCTATTTTGCTCAACTTCAAAGGATCATTTAGCTAAATTATATATATGCATCTTTCAGATGCTTCTCTCTACCATTTGAGCATTAGCTTCTTGGGGAAAAAAGGACCTACCATATTTATTTGCATCTAAAGTATTGTGGACCAGTTACTCACCAAAATGCGACACCTTCTCTGGTTGCTTCTTCAGCAGTACCAGTGCCGGGCGCTTTGCTTTTGGGTCAATGTTGAGAATAGCAGCTGCACTTTCACTTGTTGTTTGATAAAAGAGCACATCATCTTCTAGCCTTGCAGCTGCTGCAAACTCTTCATTAGCAGGGCCCTGCAAAATTTAGTCATATTAAGTCAGGTGTCAAGAATCTACAATTCATATTAGTAACTTGACCAATCTGACTTGAGAAGACTATAGCAAAACTTTCCAATGCATTCCCAGTTGTCCTTATAATCAGAAGAGGGATTTAACAGTGGTATGAAAATGTGGTAAAGTGATTTTATTGCGAGCAATATTTTGCGATAGAATAAATCTCCCAATATATGTGAGTTTTCTTTATTCAAACTTTCTTATGCAGGCTTATCCAGATAATTCACAGATATTGACAAAACACAAACAATCTAATCCTACAACTATCCTCTTAAAAAATAGCTACAGAATAGAGACTAGACCACAAGTGCATCTAAACTCAACTTACAGGGACCTTAATCTATAGAATGAAGGCCAATAGTCCATGCCATACAAAAATTTAAAACAGAACGTTGATAAAACTTAAACTGTTTACAAATGGCAAATTTAGAACATTGTTATCAGAGCAAATCAAGTTATAAAGAAATTATACTCATCCATTTTTCTTGTACTGTTGAAAAGTGGCTTGTGCTTCAAGTAAAAATACAAATGAAAAGGACAAGCATACAATTAATTCAAAAAATCATATTCTAGCTACTCTCAACCTGCTTTGCATGAACCCCTTTGAACCTTTGCAAGGGCATAGAAGTATCACTAATACAAACAAAAAGACTATTGCAGAGTTGGATCTCATTCACTTGTTAAACCAATGACAACAAAAAATAGTTATAAAATTAGCAAGGATTCAAGTTTTGTTAAGTCTAAAATATACCATCTATCATTCTTACAAAGATTTTCCTTCAGAGCATGCTACAGGGCTAACAAAACCTCCCAAAGAGTTGTCTCCGATTGTCACTTAACATCATGTACAAAAATATGTCAAAGATGCCTTACATTTATAAGTACACCTTCATTAATAAAACGCCGGTTCAAGGACCCATTAATAGTCTTACTATTTATCTTAGTTTTCATCAATGTGTTAGTCATCAGTCACCCAAGAATACACTAGGAGAGCACTTGAACATTGATAATCAAAGCAATGATACAGGGTATTGTTAACTGCTGATCAAAGGTGGGAGAAACACTTGGTTTCTTGAGGGGGACTATTAATCCATTCTTGTTGTGAGCCAAACCATAATTCCAACATTTAGTTGCACTGGATAGGCCACTTAATTTTCTTGTAGAGAATTGGGGATTTGACACAAACCAAACAGAATAAAAGCCTCAAACATAGCAAAAAAAATATTGATCCTTCCCATAGATTTAGAGAAAAGTACACCTGTCCCTATTTATTCTAATTAGGAAAGAGAACATTGAACAAAGGAGCAAGAGAAAATGAATTTGATGCTTCGGTCTGAATTTGATTTGAATTAAGGCATCTGCTTACCACTAGAGAATCAAATAAACCAATAGCGACTGTACTTTCTGGTTCAACCAGAGCTTCTGCATCTTGAGTTGAGGTAAGATTGAAGACAGCTGGCCCAGTTTTGCGCTTGATCCAGCTAACAATTCCTTCTCTGCAGTTCAAAATCCCAATCCACTTTCAATTAGTCGCATGTCAAACAATGGATGTAGAAATCATCACTGAAAATGGGCATGTAAGTTAGAGATGTACTAAAACTTTGCCTCCCGGTTTACAGAAACACTTAATACTGACAGATCAATCCAAGTGTCATTAAAGGATAAAACATAAATCTAGAGTTCATTTCCAATTATACAGGAACTGAACTCCCAATAGACCAAATACATATGTAACTGGCTGTAAACTTGCCTCTGATCTAAACTCCAATGTAAGCATTCTAACTAAAACAGGTTTCCAAAAATACATTCACTGACAAATTTATCCAGAAAACAACTTAAAGAATTGAAATACTCTTTAAGTCAAATATCAAAATATCTGTTACCCGATTCTAGGGGTTTTACAACAGAAAAATGTTTTAGAAAATTATTTGACTTGAAATAATCACACAATATAAATATATAAGAAAAGAAAATCTTGAGTCTCAAGTACAGGTATGACATAAACTTAGTGTAAAACTGCAGCCATAGATACAAAATTAAAACCTTTAAAAAATAACAAACTATACAGCTATAACGCACATAATTTTTTTCAACAATATTTAAATGCAAAGACCTACGGTCTACCTCTCCATCATTGCTCCAAAAGACATAAAAAGTAGAAAATGCCTCACAAACTATTACGGTGAGAATTTCTAAGACAGAAAAAAAATCATACAAAATTTGAAGTTTGAGGTTTGGAAGCCTTAATGAATTTTTATAATATTGAGCTATTATTTTCTTCCAGTAGGTCACAATATAAAAAGAAAATTCTAGCTTTTTTAGCTTCCACCCCTAATGCATTCCATACGATAAATTGCCGAATTCTCACAGAATAAAAAAATTTATTTTTTAATAATTGAAACCGAAATTGATTTCAGTTGGCAAATTCTTTTGGAAGAAATTTGACAAAAATAACCAGAAGGCTGCAAACTCAAATCTGATCTAATAGACTAATACCCAACGTACATGTTCAACTGTAGTAATATATTCCAAGAAGTTAAATGCCATTCTCCTACAACACAAATAAAGAAACAAAAGTCTCAAAAAGATTAAAGATTTGAATACTTCAATAGACACAAATCTTTATTGGGTCCAAGTGAATCTCAAGCGAAACAATGAAGTTAATAACTTTTTAACTTCCATGGAAATAGTAACATCTTGCCAAAAAAAGAAAATAAGATCTGAAAGGTAAACTTTAGGCATTTCCTAGGCGAGAACTTACAACTACACAATTGAAGCCTTATTGAAATTCTAAAGGTGCAACATGAACACTCTTATCAATAGATCTTTGACCAAACACAAATTCGCAGATATACAGATTGCAAAGAAATAACTGGTCATTATTTCCAAAAATCATAAACAGTACATAGTCTAAGGGTTCTGTGGTAGAAAATGGCTCATACTAAGTTTAAAACTTCAATGATAAGTTATTCCTAACATCATAAAAAATACAAAACTCAAGAGCACTGGCTACAGAAATTGCCTTAGCCTAAACAACTGGCCATAAATTTATGGAAAATGGTAGAAATCATGATGGATCTTTCCAATATTAAATTGTTAATGCCTTACGGTGGATCATAATCTCAAAAGAAAACTCCAATTTTCTTAGGTTTAAAATTCTAATGCGTTCCATACAATAACTTGCCAATTTCTTAAAAAATAAATAAATAGTGTTTTGTGATAATCGATACGAAATTGATATAAAAAGGCCAATGGTTTTGGAAGAAATTTGACAAAAGCAACCAATCGGCATATACTGGCCACTAAAATAATATCTAACAAACAAATTAAAAAGACTAAGATCTACAGCTACAATTACAAAAATTGGGTCATTAAGAAAACAATAAAGCTATCACATGCCTAAATTTAGACAAGAAAGATTTGGGAAAATGCCAAACAGAGAGAAAAAAAATTTGCAGTCTAAAAAATTTGTCTCGTGAAAACAAAAAAAAGCACTCAGAATACAGAGACTCTTATGAGTCCTATAGTAGAAAAGGACTACCAAAGTTAGGATACTCAAGGTTCCATGTGTTTGGACCATGGGCTTCTGTAAGATTGAGGAATCCTGAAATTCCTGGCTAAAAAATATTTTATAAAAGATTTAGAGATTTAAGTTTCAATTACAGACATTAGTTCTCTTAGCATCCTGTGTCACAATTCCTCTGGAAGTCCTCCTATTTAGAATTATACATTGTGGACCTTGAAATCTCTGGTCACTATTTCTTTAGAAAGTGCAAGAACCATTCTCTGAAAATCTTGTGTGGCAATTTCTTCAGAAGTTCTTCAATTCAAAATATTTAGATCGCAGAAGTTTGAAATCCTAGTCACAAAATCCTTAAAAAAAATACAAATTGTTGAAATCATGTAAAATGTGGAAGATCCGAATAATTAGCACTTTGAAAAACTTGAAAACCATATTTCTCTCTAAGTCCTTGAAAATAACGCAAATTGAAGAAATTACAAAAACTGAAGAGAAGATCTAAATAATTAACATTTCTGAAAAACTGAAAACCTAAAAGCAAAGATTCTACAGCAATTTAAAAGGCTTAAGATCTCTCACTTTGTTCTTTCACCGGGATACGGCCTGTGAACTCCATCGACAAAGAAATATATTGTAGGAAACCCCTGCACACTATATTTCTCCGCCAGATCGTTTTCTTCCGTAGCATCGACTTTTCCCAGAGCAACTTCTCCTTTCAAATCCGTCGCAGCCGCAGCATACTCGGGAGCCAAAGCTTGACAATGTCCGCACCAAGGCGCATAAAATTCGACCATAACAAAACGATTTTTAGTGATAAAATCTGTGAAATTTCCCTCCTTTAACACGAACACATCCTTTTCGTCCACTTCCGGCATTGCATAACTACTCGCATCTTCGCCGTCGAAATTGTCAAACTCCTCTTCGCCTTCTTCTTCTTCTTCTTCAAGTTTGTCAGGGAATTTGCTTGAGGTTTTTTCGTCTTCATCCTCCAGAAGCTCTAGCTCGTCGATCTCATCAGAATCGGCGTCTTTTTTAACGGCGCTTTCTGTACAATGTAGCCGCTGGAATGTGCAGATGAGTAAGAGCGTCACGGCTGCAAAGATCAAAATTCTTCTCGACCCCATGGCTGCCAATGCTACTAGGGTTTGTGAAACTCTTTTTATATACCTGCAAAACTCTGTATATATCGCCTTCCCTAAATCTATGGAAGTCCAGAACAGTTTGCAGAGACAATTAAAAATTAAAGATACTTTTATTTTTTAAATCCTCGACTTTCGGAACCGTTACTTTATGGGTATTGTAAACAGAGTAGCATTGACTTTTTGTACATGCAAGCCCGATTACCGACTCTGGGTTAAGAATGAAGCTTCGTTTTATTGGCTGCAAGAATTAGATCGATATTTTTAGCCATTTACTGACTGACACGGGGGAAAAAATCATCATCAAAGAGTTTTGTTGAAGGAACGGAAATGGTAAGTTATAGTTTTTTATAATGGATTTATTCTTTTTAACTTTTTTGTTTGAAGTTAGGGGACGGAAATCTCTTTTCTTAGGAGATTTGTTTTTCCCAACGGGGTGTTATAACCTAAATAACTAGCACTCATATGCTTTTGTGCATGCAATGTGAGATAGGAAATAATATTTTCCCTTTAAAAAACTATTTCTAATTTTAGTTAACAAAAAGTGTATAAATCTATCCTAATGTAAAATTCTATTGAAGAAAAACAATTTGGTGAAATCTCTCCTAATTAATCAATGACAATTTATTAATCTATTCAACCATTATTGAAAATAATTTAAAATGTCTTGAGGAAAAGGATGTTTCAATTTTTTTTTCATTTTTTAATTATTTAGCTATATTTCATTGTCATTATAGATGCAACAAAACCAATTCAACTTTAGTTTAATCCAATACTATGGGAAAAAAAAAATATATTTACAGTGGGTACATCGAAGAGGTGTGGAAGGTTATTAAGAAAAATTTTGGTATATTATTTGTATGAATATGTATTATATATGAGGTATATTACTCAAGAGTAATATAGGAGGGGGAATTTTGGTGTATTATTTGCATAAATATGTGCTAGACATGAGGTATACAAGAGTAGAGAGCAATATAGGGGTAGAGATAGGTAGAGATGTATGAGTAGAGAGATGAAAAAAGGAATATGGGGACATAGAGATGGAGATGAAGATGAGTGAGAGAGGAAGAAGGAGACAAATAGATAGAATGATGGGGACAAGTAGAGGAAGAGATAAA
>MU226523.1:1822400-1879290 GCA_018584345.1 Thuja plicata | reverse complement strand
CTATAGCCATGTTTGAATTTGATTTGTTTTAATTGGTTTAAATTGATTTGAATTGTATGGCTATAATAGTTAATATAATTCAGTGATAAAAATCACCTAGGACATTAAATTGATTTGAAGAATTATGTCAAGCAGTAACAGAGTCATTTGGACATAATCGAGGGTATGATCACACTTAGGGAAAATAGGATCTATAGTCGGAACAGACCAAATTCAGGTGGTTACACTCCCCAATGCCAAAGACCTAGACTTTGGTTTGGGAGAAAATTCAAACCCTCCCTTGCCGGAGCATAGGTTGCATAATGCACAATAGATTGCTCTGGAAAGACTGTAATCAAAAGATGACAAAGTGATATCCATACCAAAACCTAAATGGAAAATCTATTCTATACTCCCTCCCGGTCGAGGGGCTTTTTCTGACCTACCTGCGACCCTTGGCCTACCAATAGAGAAGGTTGGTACCCCTAGTGCTCCTTCTATCCCACATGAATCCCCTTCTTCAATAGCATCTGATGAACACAACGGTGAACATGGCAAAGATGGTTTGTCCCCACTCCCCCCTCCCAAGACTTGGGGGATAAGCTAAATGGATTCTTAGTGGTAGTTATCCCACCCCCCTCCCTCCCCCACCAGACCAATGAAGATCATATGCAAGGAGGAGGGATGACGCAGAGATACCAACCTTAACTACAGGTATGCCAGTATTGGAGGTAGGGAAGAAGGAGGATCTGGACCTTGAGGAGGGAGAAGTTAGAAGAGAACAAGAGGGCCCCAACAGGGATTCAACAGACTCATTCATCTTCACCTCAGATAATGGAAAGAAGCGTAAGAAAGATAGGAAACCTATAAGGAAGCCCTCACTGGAGGACATGGATGGGGTTATCTTCAAAAGGAAGAGAGGCAGACACCCCAATACTAGTGGCAACCCTAAGCCCTTCAAATCACAAAAGAGGGAGATCCCCCAATGTTTCAAGAGCTTTAAAACTCCTATGGAAACTGACAAGTAACTGATATCATGGTATTAAACCTTGCATCATGGAATGTTAGGGGATTAGAGTCCTCTGTTAGGAAATATGTTGTCAAAATATTTCTTAATTTGAACAAGGAGATTGATATTTTGATGTTTCAAGAGGTCAAAGAAATTGGATTTTCACTAAATATAGCTCTAAAATGCATTTGGAAAGATGCATCGGCCTACTTCACTAGACACCAGAAAGGGAAGGGAGGGACTACAATCTTGATTGGCCCTAAGTGGAGGAAGTCCATCCAAATTTGGGGGTTCTCTCCCTGCAACACAACAGTTTGGGTTACCTTCAAAGAGGGAGAAACCATATTCGATGTCTTCTCTATATATGATCCTAACGACCATAACTCAAGAATAGGTCTTTGGAAATGGATCTCTGACATGGACATCATTCCTTGGATCATAACAGGGGACTTTAATATGATTGAGAGGGCTCAAGACAAATCAGGAGGTTTAAAATTTGAATGCAAAGGCAATGAGATGGTGTTTTGGAATAGAATGTTGTCTAAGTTGAATCTATTTGATCCTCTAGCAGAGAGGAGGAATGAGTCCAAAGGCATTTGGTTCACTTGGTCCAACTTCCAAAGAGGCAAGAAGAGTATCTACTCCAGACTTGACAAAATCTACTTTAATAAGAATCCCTTCAGCTGTCCCCCCACTTCTGTGCACAATTGTGTCAAATTCCACCCTTTCACCCTGTTGGGCCACCACCCTATCCTCACTTGTGTGGACCTCATTTATGATATACCTAACTCACTTGCTAGGAAGGCAGGATTTTCTCTCAACTCCTCCCTCCTTAATGATTCGGATGTACAGGTAGCCATCAAGATCATTGCTTAGTTTAATGAGGATATTGCCAACCATGGCTCAGAAACCGACAGGTGGAATCAAACCACAGATTCATGGCAAACCATGCTCAAAATTGTGGGTAAGAAAAAATCCAAGGATGCAAGAAGGAGAGAATTCAAGCTGGTTGAGGAACTCTAAGAGGCTGAACTTCAAATTCAAAACTGCCCTAAGGACCCCAAACTACTAGACAAAGTCATGTTGTGCAGGGAATCCCTCGGGAAACTCCAATTGAGTAAGACCAAGGGGGGCAGAGTAAGAGTCAGGCTCAACTGGCTTAATCTAGGGGACAGAGGCTCAAATTTTTTTTCCCACGCCCTAAAGAAGAAGGAGGCAAGAGACATGATATCATGTATTAGAGAGCAAGGAGTTAACATTACATCTCAACAAGACATTTTGAATACCTTCTCAAATTTTTATTGCAACCTGCTCATTTCTGAAGATAACAACTCCATGGATTTAGCCAGGTAGAAGATTAGGGGGATCATTCCTAAGAGGATAAATGAGGAGGCAGCTATGGTAGGGAGAGAGCTTTCAGTCAAAGAGATTAAGGACTCTATTTTGAGTATGGCCAATGACAAGGCCCCAAGACTAGATGGTCTAACAATGGAATTCTATAAAGCTAACATCGACTGGATTTGCCACAACCTTCGCATGACCTTCAGGGATGCCATTGAAACTGATACATTGGGACATACTATTAATGCGGGGTTAATCAAATTGATCCCTAAAGAGGGAGATAGGCTTCTTATTAAGAATTGGAGACCTATCACCCTACTTAATGTTGGATACAAGATCCTAGCCAAAGCTCTTTTCCTTAGGATTGTGAATATTCTCCCTAAAGTGGTGAACAACACCCAAACTGGCTTTGTCAAGGGAAGATACATCCTAGAGAATATTATAACCTATTGGGAGGCTATCGAATGAGCCAAACCTCTGAACAACACTGCTCTATGTTTCTCATTGACTATGAAAAAGCATATGATCAGATTGAATGGAAGTTTATACTAGCTATGCTAGATAGTCTTGGATTTCCACCAGCATTTTGTAATATGATTTCTACCTTGCTCCTTGGTGCTAAGGCTATTGTTGAAGTCAATGGAGTAAGATCAGAATTCTTTGAACTCACCAGGTGCATCAGATAGGGATGTCCCCTTGCACCATCTCTCTTTGTCATAGTTGCAGACTCTCTCCATTACCTCCTTAGGGATGATTCCCTATCTCCCAGAGTAAAAGGCATATCCCTCCACAATGAACAAGATGTAACTAATATCCAATTTGTTGATGATACAACAATCCTCATGAGCCTGGAGGAAGAGAATATGGTTCAATTGACGACCAAATTAGAATTATCCTGACTAGCTTCAGGCAGTAAGATTTCAATTTCTAAATCTATAATGCTTGGCTGGGAACAGTAGCCCCCAGGATGGTGGAGAAGATTGGACCTAGAATGGGGAGGCCCTAACCACATTGTTAGATACCTAGGTATACCTTTTTTGGTGGACCCCAATATTAATGACATGTGGAACTGGGTCAAAGACAGGGTCCTTCACAAGCTTAACAAATGGGACAACAACCTCTTGTCCTTCCTAGGTAGAGTGCAGGTATGTCAGAAGATTCTTTCATCATACCCCATATACTATTCATCGGCCTGACTCTTTAACCAAAATTAGTTTAGCATTTTTCAGAAGATTGTCAAGAAATTTCTATGGTCATATGGTAGAGGGAGCAAGAGAACACATGATGTCTAATGGGAATTGTGCACTAGAGAGAAGGCCTAGGGAGGCCTAGGGCTAAAGGACATTATAACTCAAGGTACAACCCTAGTTGCTAAATGGATCGCTAAGGCCTCCATGGGAGAGGAACTATGGAAGATCTTGATTAGGAACAACATGTATATGGCTCATCCTTGTAAATCCAAATACTAGAATAAGATCTATTTTTTAGACCTTCTTGGGATGGAAAGTAAGGTTATAGTCCATGGCTCAAATGTATTCAAAGCCATCTGGAAAGGTTGGTGTTGTGTTAGGAAGTTCCTCTATAACAAGGAGCCACTAGAAGGGCAGGGGTAATCTATGGTGGAACCTTAAACACAAAAACAAGCCATTGGCCTTGCTTCAAGGCTGCTTTTCTAAGAGATGGGAAGATAAAGGCATCAGACACTTCCAAGATGTTATTTGAGATGGAAAACTCATCCCTTGGGAAGTAGTGGTTGCAGACTTTAATATACCTCCAACACAAGGAAGAACATATGTTATACTATCTACTGCCCTCAATACTCTGGGTTATGTGGTTACATGTTGATCCCCTAATACATGCTCCTTCCAGCTTACTTGGCCAGATAGTTCTCCCCTCCATATGATCAAGATAAAATACATATATCACTTGATGACCCACAACCCTGATATCCTTACCCATGCTAATGCCAAATGGCACCTGGATGCGCCTCCTTCTAACTGGAACAAATACTTTTCTACTATTTGGACAAGACCTGTAGAACCTAAGATTGCATGTTTCCTGTGGAAACTTTTGTTGCATAAACTTCCTTTCAAGAAACCTGGGGGGATCCTAATCTTTGTACTATTTGTAAGAACCCTGAGTTTTTCTCCCATGTTTTCTTTATATGTTTATTTGCCTCTGAGATTTGGAAAATGTTTGGTCTTTCCTATAATATTCATTTTCATGCTTAGAACATCATATCTGGGCACATTAACAGTAGCAATAACTGCAATATTTTCTAGACTTTTCTCTCTTATGTTGTGTTGTGGACTATTTGGAAGGCTAGAAATAATGGCGTGACGACAGGGAAGGACAAGAATCTTACTGAGTCTCTTAGAAGACTCATCTATATTGATGTTTCCTTGCAGGTCACTGCAGTGATTAATTTGAAGGAGAGTAAATTTGTACAGATCCTGAGGGATGGGAAGGGCGCCCTAGAGAAAAAAAGATATTGCACATGGATACACTACCAAACTGGCAGGAGTAGAGTTTGATGATTACCTCAATGAGTTCCTCCAATAGGTGAAACATGCCAACCAAGGGAGACCAATTATAGAGGAAACAAATATCACAAGGGGGACAAGCCCTAGAGGGCATGAGATAATAGGATACAATGTTGTCTCCCCAGAATCAAACCCATCTGATGTTGAACATGAAGACCCCCTGGAATGAATACAGTTTGATCTTGGAATTTTTTTGTAATAGTATACCAACGTAATATGCAACTGTAATTTTGAGTCTTTTGTTATGGCTGATGATAACATTCCAGCCTCCATTGTTAGTTTCTGTAAACTTTGATGTAATTCTCTCTATTCTCCTTATGATATGCAATAGAAAAAATATATAATATAATTATATTATATTATAAAATTTATATAAACTAAATATATAATTCCAAATGATTTTTTAATTATTTATAATACATAAAATATATAATAAATAATTATAATATTATATTACATATAAATAAAATTAAGCAATCTTGGTTGTCATAGGTCGGTAGATTGACCATGATAAAATATGTAATTTCAACAGTGCTTATACATCTAGTGTTTTATATTACATTACCTACGGGTGTGTCTAACAACTTGAACCAGGTGATAAGAAAATTCTCCTGGCAAGGGACAAAAGATAAGGACAAGATATCATTAGTAGCCTAGGAAGAGATTTACAAAACAAAAAATGAGGTTGGAGTTGAAATTATAAATCAAGCAATCCAAAATAAAGCTTTGGGGAGCAAACTAGTATGGAGGATGCATAAGGAACCCCACAAGAAGTGGGCATAAATTTCGCAAAGGAAGTATCTAGACAATGATAGACCAAAGGGCATATTAGAGACCCCCAACCCCCCTAAAGGATCTCGAGTGTGAAACTTTATGCAAAAATTCAAGTCAATTATATTAGTTGATTATATCTTATGGGATATACATGATGGAAGCAAGGCTCTTTATGGTTGAATTCATGGGAAAGATATCCTAGTATTGATTGTATCTTAGATAGAACAAATGTCAAAAACTTTTTGATATAGACATGGGGTTCTTGAGTTAGGGACTATGTAGTTGTTGATGTTATGGATAACCTAAATGGATGGAGATGGAAGGATTTTAGCGATCTTGGTCTCAAGATTCAAGAAGTGGAACTTTTGTAGAATGTATTAGAGGAGAGGACCGTATTGATATTTATACCATGGGGAGATAAAATTATTTGGTGTGGTTCAAAGATAGGCATCTATAATGCCAAGGATGGTTATGCAAAGATAATCAACATCCAAGAAAGACATAACACAGATCTTCCATTACAACATTGTTGTAACAAATTCGGCCTACCCAAAACAAGCCTATTTGTTTGGGCAGCTTTACATCTAGAGAATATTAATAGAGTGTTGCCTATGTTTTAGTCCCTCTTTTGAAACTTTTTTTGAGTCCATTTCCAAGTCATTTGAGCCTTCTTCAAAAGTTGTCAGATTTTATATAACATTTTGGAAGTCATTTCGGGACGTGACGTCCCTTTTAGAATACAGTGAAGTTATTTGTCTTAGCTAGGTCTTTTGTCTTTATCTTATTACATTTGCCTCATCGTGTCCCGAATTTGTCCTTGGCTCTTAATTATCAAAGTTGTTTTTAGTTGAGTCTTTCTCTACACACCCAGTCTTAGTTTAATAATGTCCATCGAAGTCTGACCTCCTTTCTAGAATGATTTAAGTCCTGGTCCTTAAAGTATTTTGTGGGTGTATTTCATGGTCCAAGGTCATGTGCTTTTTTCTTTGTCTATTTTTGAAAACATACATGTCACTTATATTCTTCATTTGGAATTTTTTATTCTCCACTGAGTGAAAGAAGCTCAAGTACACAAATTTGATCATCAGAGTTCGATGTCAATTTTGGAACTCCCATAGAAATCCAAAACTCAAGGTCAAAAAATAATTTCAATTCTAAAGTACTTTTTAGAGCTAAAGGATTAGTTTTTCAAATTCCAGAGTTAGTGGTGGAAAATGAAAGAGGAACGAGAACTTCCTAATTAGCATTACATGATAACTAGTAGGGACTGACAACCTTGTGAGCTATCAACCCCCCAAGCAATGGCGGGGATAATGAGCCCAAGGGCCCCATACTGAGGGAAGCGGGTCCCACCCTACATAGTGTAAAATAACAAATAAAATAATATATAATAATAAATGTTTTTAGACATTTTTAAAACAATTGTCCAAGTTTTTATAAAGTATTTCCCAATACACTTTAAATTTTGATTTTAATATGATGGTGGGGTTCGATGGCCAACCCCCTTTATATGCTTTTTTTAAAAAAAATGGAATGTAGGCATATTGGATAAATTTTTGGAATCCTTTTTTTGCCAACGATTTTGGTTTTAGCCTAACAAGATATTTTCTTCTACATAACATATCTTGGGTGTATGATGTCATATTTTCAACTTCTTAAGTAGAGTTGTTTGAAAGATGACTCAAGGCACTATGCAGTGGTGTGATTTTTTTTTTTAGATTTTGTTTTTTGCACAATGAAATAATTTTTGAAAGTTAGGGACCACCTTTTGAATTTTAGAGGTCATAACATGATAAAATAGAGTCAAATTTCAAACTTTTAATAGCCGACAAAAAGGTTCTTTAGAGAAGTATATATTGTATTAGGTTTGTAGTTTTTTGGTATGATTTATTTATTGTTATTCTAATCTAAGCTATAAATATGGGTTATTTTGACTATGGTGACATTCTAAGTTTATGAAAAGTTAAATCTTGGAGATTTAGTGTTTACATTATTGTATACTTAGTATGTTGTTGTGTTAGGGCTACAAGTTGTGCAAATTTGTAGGCAGTCTATACTTATAATTTCCATATATGTCTCGAATGTGGGGCTTTGATGTCCATAGACCTTTCATTGTTGATGCATTTTTAGATTGGTGGCTTGGTATGGTCATTTGGTTTGCTAATTTGGCTGTCATGTTGAGGAGAAGAGGTGATATTACTAGGTACAATCATGTTAAAGGACCTATGTTGATGACTATGTGATGCTTATAGGTGTGACACTAGGATTTAGATGCTTATTTAGTGGACATGATTATGATATCATGGATGTTCCTTATGTACAAGGAATTTAGCATGGAATGATTGGAAATATGGGTGCTTTGATTGGTGATGTGTAATTGAATTCTTGATTGGTTTTGGCAATGTATCTTCTTATTTGAGGATCATGGTTTACTTTGGCTTTTGAGAGTTCATGATATGAATTTTAAGTCCTTTGATTGTATGAGGGTATTTTTTGATTCTCATGTAGAGGATGGTTTATCATCATGTCATGGATAACCTTTTTATATATTTTTAGTTGGAGCTAGTGACAGTGGTGTTTAGTAGCATAATATTGTTTTATAATTGTTTATTAGTAGTTTTGTATCTTCTTGGCTTGAAGATCTTGGTTTCACTTAATGTTAGTGAAATTCTAGTTTTATGTGTGTAGAGGTAGATGATCTTCATTTAGGATATGGTTTTCATAATGCCATGTGTGACTTGATATCATGGTTTAGTGGGAGTATTTGGAAATGATGTGTATTCACATTAGATGGTGGATGATCCTCTTTAATGTTGCAGATGTTAGAGGTTTCCTTAGATCCTATTGTTGTAGGAGGGTCTTTTACATTTGCATGTACATTAGTAGGAGATGGTTATCTTCATGAGATTGGAGATGCTAGTTCATCTTGGAGGATTATTGGACTCTTTTCTTAAGGTGTTGTATATGCTTTGATATGTTATCATGTTTGCTATCATGTCATGATTTACTCTTGACGCACATTTAGAGTTTTGACATGATATATTTATTTGATATGTTTACTTGGAGCATGTGATCTCCTAGGAGGAGATGGTTAGATAATGTTTCATCTTTATGTTCTTCATTCTACAATTGGATCTTTGACATCAATCTTGATTCATTCTCTTTGTATTGAGTACATGTTCATTTTCTCAACTACTTCATGATGGTGTTGTGTTACATTTGGAGTTTGGTATGGTTTGATCAGTTACATGTACTCGTTAATACATGGAGACATAGGTGAGGCTATAGTTCTCTTGTGATTAGAGATATGTGTTGAGATGGTTGATGGTTTCAAGAGGAAGAATTGGGATCTTTCACTTGGTATGGACTTGAAATGAAATTGTTCCTAGAGTGAGTCATGTTGAATTGGATATATTGATGAGCGTTTTCTTTCCCCGTTGTTGGTCTAATTGGTAATTTACTAATGTACCATCCTAAATTTTAAGCATCTATATTTGATGCTTAATTAGGTCCCATTTTTGTGTTCTCAAGATTCCATTTCTGTCATGCTTGATCCAACTATCCACCGCCTACATTTTTTACTTTCTTTCCCCCTTCTTGACTCCCAATTCCACTTTTAAGCATTTTTTTGTGGGAACTAGAGGATGTCTTGGGCATTCTCTTTATGGGAAGAGGACAACTGAGGCATCCTCTTCACTGATATTTTACCCAAAATTTGATTTGGGGGCCCCTCTCGTGGATTTAGCAAGATTTTTAAATCTATGTCAGCCTCCTTCGATTTTTGAGCTTTGAAATTTTGTGAGATATATAAAAGAAACCTATCTCTCCTCATTCTAACATACACAATCAAGATTTCAATATCCACAATCAATATTTTCGAGTGATCTACAATTTCATATCCAAGCATTCAAGATCAAGTATTTGTCAAGCATCCAAAGCATCTTTGAAGACAATCTTCTCCATTGTAGCAAGATTATTTCCCATGATAGCCAAGTAGAGTAGACTAACAATAATTTTAGTGGTGATTATTCACCATTTAGTGAATGTCGCACGTCGACGACCAGTGATTTGGAAAATATATTATGTATATCAGGTTGGTCTAATCGCCTAAACTTTATAAATATTGGGTCGAATGCCCAGGTCCATCACCCATTTGTTTAATTAATTTTATACATTTATTCTACAATATCACCAATCAAATATTTTTTTTGGACATGGTAAATTTTAAAAATTTGCGTACAATTTCAAAGTGGCCCCAAATCGATGGCCTATATTTAGAAATGGTTTTATACAAATATATTTATAGGCGGCCCCAAATTTGTCTGGCATTTTGCGGACGCGTGCCTCAAACCAACACATTTTTGCCAACTTTATTAATCTTAGCAAGTTATTGGACGACCCATAATCGCCTTGGAAATAGCATAAGATGTGTTATAATTACGCGGGCTTCACCAAATATTTGTATACCTAATACCTCCCACCGAATTTGTCAAAAAGGATTGGTATAAATGCATTCATAGATCAAGGTTATTGTACATAATTTGGTTTGGTTGGTTTTGATATCTCTATTTGATCAATAGCAAAGTTTTAGATTGTTGAGTGTATTGGCGATTGCGATTGAGGCAAAGGTAAGTGTATTTTGATTCCTGATTTCACTTAGGTTTCACCTCTATCTTTCTGCGACTCTACAATTTTGAGTTCATTCTTATTTAATGGGGACCAGTTAGTACTTAGTGGTCAGTGTTGTGGTCACCAGGGAGACCTCAGACATGATTTTATAGCCTATGAATTATATTTATATTTATTATAGTCTATTGTCACTTCTTCAACAAGTTAACATTTTTTTGGCCCCCTTTATTTCATTGGAGATGCCGAACAAGAATAAGGGTAAGGCTCATGTATGTGAGGAAATCCAAGAGAGGCCACTCAGGCTAGAAAAACACAGAACCCTATCATCATAATTTGGTGTTGGAAACATTTCTGGCTAAAACCAGGAAGCTACTTCATCACAATTAGATTTACGAGATTCACAACTTGAACCTACACGACATATTGAAGAAGTCGGTGAATCTAATATCTCAAATCACGATGAACTTGAAAATTTTTTTTAGGCAAATACCTAGAGTAGCCATAATGATATAATAAACTTGGATGAGACTGAGAATGCCAGAGATGATGATGGTGCAGGGAAGAAGACAAGAAAATACAATTCAAAAAAGGATAGAGAATAAAAAAAGATCGGATGTGGGATTTGTTGAGGAATTTTCAAATAGATTGGGTGTCAAAGTATCCACTCATTGAACCAGTGGACAATCCAATTGAAGGTGAGCCTTCGGTAGAATGCAAATGTAAGATTTGCACCAAGATAAATAAGAAGGAAAAGAGGTTAAAGCTAAAAATTGACACCATAGAGAAGCATATGGGTAAAGTTTACGAAAAGAAAATCATAGATGGAGTTGAAAAATCAGTGATAGGATGGAAACCAAAGGAGGAATTTCAGCATGTTAGGAATGCAGAATTATTTGAATTTCAGTAGAATATACAGACAAACCCTACTGAAGTCAAAAGCTTTATTGAAGCTTTTTTTGGAAAAGCAATGTAAGTAGAACCAATGGGAAAAGTTGTTTAGTTAAGTGTTGTATTTTATATTTTGAGCAAAGGGCCTCCTATGATAGACTACCCATCATTCAGTGCTTTATTATACTTTCTGAATGTTCGTAACTATCCTAACAGTCACTGGTCAGTAAACAGTGGATGGGAATGGGCAAGTTGCCTTGCCGAGATTGAAAAAGGGGATCTAATGGCAAAAATTGAAGAGTCAAACTTTATTACATTGTCTTTAGATAAAGTTACAACAGTAGATAATACTTCCTAGGTATGCATGCATGTTTATACTTGTAGACGCCTAAATTTGATTAACATATTTAATTAAATTTAGTGCCTTTCTACAACATTATTGATTAAATAATTACATATATTTTATTTAATTAATTTATGATATCCCCTAGCCCGATTAATTCAATTAATCAACTATAGTCCAATTAATTATTAAAAGACAACCCATAGTCTAATGATTAATTAAATTCTTTTCCTCTATTAAGTTGAATAAATATACTTATTTATTTAACTTAATTCATAATTACTATCTTATCCCCACTTGTGAATTAAATACTCCATTTAATTCAAATTGAGAACATGGCTCCTAACTTTAACCCCTAAACTAACCATGCTCAACCACCTAACCCAAGGTTCCAACTCAACCCAACCCATTCACACATGCTAACCCTTCCTTATTAGTCAATTGACCAATTAACTAATTAACCCCTCCACTCATTATCTCTCCTCCCATCGCATCTTCTTAATCACCCCACTTGTCCTCTAAACCTAAGCATAATCACTCCCTAAGCATGTGCACAATCTTAATCCAAGGATTAAGAACTCAACCTCAACCCCAAAGTCAACCTCTTGTCACATCACTCAAAACCCCATCCATATCTCATTAAGTCTTCATTAAATACTCTTACATCCCTCTTACACACTCCATCCTCCATTTCCCATCTTGTCCCCTCTCACATCTCCCAAAATGGTCACATTCCCCCATTCCCTCAAACCCTCTCTCCTTTTGACACTTTTCACAATGGGATACATTTGAAGAAGCACAATCCATGTTCTCTCTCTCAAATGCATCTCAACCCTTCCTCAAGTTTGCATCTCAACCGTCCATTCAAGCCTCCATTTGCCTATAAATTGAACCTCATTTCCTTCACAAATAATCCACCTCTTATGTAATGTTACCATGCCATTTTGAAGAACACAGACATCAAAAGCAAATCTTTCTACACCATTGAAGCTTGAGAAAAGTTCATTGAGAACATATCCAATCCATTGGACAAATCTACACATCAAAGGAGAAGCTTGCTTGGCTTAGAGAGGTTTGCACTTCCTTAGGCTTGTTAATGTTTTAGTTTCTTCTTTTTTGTCTACTCATATATGTTGTTTTGGTTTTAGTTGTTTGAATGCTCTAACTTGTTATTGTGTTCCTTTAACCACTATTTCCTTGCATACAATACTATACACAAATTTTTTTGCCAACCTCATCTACTAACTATTGCTAAAATGAAGGATAATGCGATAGCAGAAAATTTGTTTGAACTAGTAAAGAGTTAACTAATTAAATATGGAGGTGTAGATGACATGATGATTTCCAAAAAGTTGGTGTGTGTTGGAGCGGATGGAGCTTCATTAATGCAAGGCCATAGGGGCAGTCTTTGCACAAAGATACAAACTTCTTGTGCACGCTACATCACTGACATTCACTATATGGCCAACATAACGAATCTAGCTTTTTGAGTTGTCAACAAGCATGCTCCAGTACAAACAATTGAATTTTTAATCAAAGAGATCTACTAATACTTTTGTCTAAGTTCAAAATGATTCAGGGAATTTGAACACTTTTTCGAAGGACTAACCAATGGGAACAAGATTCTTAAGGATAATGATACCAGATGGATCTCTTTGGATGGACTAGTGCATCGAGTTTTTTTCAAAATATAAATCATTTCTTGGTGTAATGAACTCAAGTCACGAAGAAGCAGGGCAACCAAAATTTCCTAAGTTGCTGCGAAGGTTCAGTAATGTAGAGACACTCTTAATGTTAGCAAGTCTTCTCCCCATGCTAGAGGAAATGAGAAATATAATGAACAAGTCCCATCAAAGAGCTATGTATATTGCAGAATATGATGCACTTCACAAATTGACATGCATGACGCTCGATAATCCCTATCACTCATGTGATGATGTAAAATTTGCCAGCTGGCTCAAAATCACAGATTTGGACAATCTTGATGACTTTTTAAAGATCAGTGAAAATGGGGAGTTATGTGCAGAAGTACTCAGAGTTGAGAGACCAATGCACTACTTTTCTAGGATCAAGTCCAAGGAACCATAAAAGAACCCCAGGAAGTGAATATCAAGTATTAAAAGGGAAGACATTACCAAGATTGTTGAGTCTGTAACTGCTTCTGTGAAGAAAATTGCCTATGATCTTTCCTCGTAGATCAAAGAAAGATTCCCTCCAGTCAAACTACTTGAATCCATGGCTATTGTGTTTCCTCAATATTGGATTATCAACAATTCGAAACATTTTCAAACTAAGCTACTAACTTTGATAGATCATTTTTGCAAAACCAAAGAGTTCAATGGAGTAAATCTAAATGGAATTTTAGATGAATCTCATTTGAGAGAGAAATCAGGCCATTTTTCATAGACAATGAGGGAACAATATAATATTATGTAGAACCTCCATGAAGATGGATCGATAAAAAGGCTTTGGAAAACTCTAGCTCAAAGCGAAATGTTGATTGATTCAATATCAAAAAATTTCAAGCTTGGTGATTTATGTCTGACCATGATATTGGGGTTAGTGGAGGATGAGAGAGTTTTTAGTGCTTTGGGGTTCCTAAAGTCAAAGCTAAGAAACAAAGTAGATAAGAATTTGTGAAATTTCTTGAGGCTCTATACATCTAGGTATGATGTTAATACTTTTCCTTACAGTAGGGCACTGAAATTGTGGAGGAAGAAATGTCAAAGAAGAGGGTTGGGAAAAATTTCAAACCAAAGTGGGAGTGCCAAAGAGAATGGTGTCAGTGACTCGTGTATTGGTACTGGTACTGGTAGCATTGAACTTTAGTTAAGAAGAGGTATGCAGAGTGAAGAAAACATAGCGAAGAACCAAGGAAGCTATGATGTTGATGGTGATGAATATGAGGATCTCGATAATGAGATGATGTGGCAACTTGAATCATTGTCAAAGTAGCAGGTCCTAGGTATTTATTAAACTTATTGTTGTAGTCTACTGTCAGTGTCTGTATCTCATCATCAATCATGCATAATATCATATTCCAATGTCAAAAATATGAATGTGGTTGATAATATGATCAATTATACAATTAATAATGGTTTTCATTTGCATTATTCAGCTCATATGGTACAATTCGTAAATATTTTCATTATTTTTTGAAAATATAGCAATTCATATGATACAATTCATAGAGATTGTTAGAATAACTGAGAGAGGGGGGGGGGTGAATCAGTGGCCTCAAAAATATTCCAATAAATTAACCCAAAAACTTAGTACCACAATATTAAGCCTCTAGTTATCTTCAGTCCTTCAAGATGAATGCCTTCAAATAATCTTAACAAATAACTACTACTTGGAGTTCACTGTTAAACCTTATTCTTACTGTTTACCGATTAGCAGTCTTTCATTTATTGAAATACAATAAATGATTTAGTGTATACTGATCAATGCAGGTTTAGTTATGTGTAATGCAAAACACTAAAGTAATGACTCATAAACACATTGACACATGGATTTTTAACGTGGAAACCTTGTTAAGGGAAAAACCACTTGGGACTGGTAACCCAAAATTTTTACTCTTCTGAAGTGAGCTCGGTGAAGAGACAACCATGTTAAAGGTTACAAACACATTGTTAGGTGTGACCTTGTTAGAGGATTTAAATAGAATAGTTTGTCACTTGATATATGGCATCTCTATGCTACCTTCTATGACCAAACCCAGTGTAGTTTGTCAATTGGTATCTGACATCTCATGCTATCTTCATGATCAAAATTTTTGATACTCCTTGGGATGTATCTCAATATAGAAAGGATTGTTAAGTCCTTCTCGGTTAAGAGACTTTCTGATCCAATGGTTAAATTGAAATAGTAAATGATTTGTTCACATAGACAACTATAGACTTGTAGATTTTCAGATCTATTGTAAGCTCATAATACCTTTATGATCAATGTATCTTTCCAATACCTTTGCTCCACTTCTTTCTACTCAGTGATGTTGTGCTTCTCTGTTGCTCAATGTCCACAACTTGATTGATCAGGACTGTATGAATTTGTTCTTCATTAGTTTCTCTTCAGCATCCTCTTCTCTATTCACTCCCCTAATTCATAATGAGTTAGATTGTCTCTTTATAGACATGATATCACTGTTTCTAAGTTCTTGACTTTCTTGTTCTTGGCGCGATCCACAATTCTAGCCAATCTTTCTTTAAAGCTTTTACTCTTGTTTTATCTCATAGATATCTTCTTGCCAACTATAATAAAACTTCTTTAAAACTCTCTCTTATCTCTAGCTTCAAACTTGTCAATGAAAACAATATTAACAACTAGTTAACTCCTTTAGCTCTTGCTAGCTAAGTATTTTTTCATTTCTGAACTTCAGTTCCTTTCGATGTTTTAACTCTTGTTAGCTTCGGTCAACACTTTAGTTCTCCTTGGGCATCTCCGTTGGGATTGTCTATCCGTTAGGCATCACTGTGAAGTTCTGCTCGTCGGTAATGCTTGTGATTATGCTCGTCGGTAATGCTTGTCAATTTTCTTTCTCGGGCATCACTGTGACTTTCCTCTCGGGGTTCTCTATTCGTCAGTGTGCACTACTCATCGGTGTTTGTTGTCACTTTGTGAATACTGATCTTTTATGCATTACTAAAAGCATAACCTTTATCTTTCTGGTTCTCTGAAGTCTTTGACACTTTGTATATAACCAATTAGATTATATCAAGTTGACATCAATGAAAATACAATCCATTAAATAATTTAATGTCTTGCATTATCTTTCTGCATTTCAGTGATCAACTTAACATCTTCAAACATTCAATCAGTTATGGTTCATCAATCTCTGGACCTTTGGCATTGATGGCAACACACTACATTATCACACTATATTATTTCTAATACAATATGAAATATAATAGTTGTAGTTCATCAAACTACCAAATTTATTGTTCTATAACTTATACAAATGTATGGCTCTCGGTAAGCTCGTATAGCTTAGATTTGTTTCTTGTAGAGTGTCTTTCTTCAATCTTCAATCCCTTTACTGGATTGATGTATCAACTTCTAATTCTATTTCTAATATGTGCTATGCTGCTCTGCCTTGACTGTTCCTCTTCTTGATCATCTCTTTTTCCTTTGACAACAATCTCTCCCTTAGTATGTATTCTCTCCCTTTTGATATTTTCTCCCTTTGATGGATATTTCATATGTAATTTCTCCTTTTGGATATTCTGGATATTCTCTCCCTTTGGATAATGATAATCTCCCCCTTTGAATCTTTAGGAACTTATCTCCCTTTGACAACAATGCCAAAGTAAACTTTGATTATTTCAAAGTTATATCCTTTCACCTTTTTATAATATACTCCTTGAATTTACCTATCCATCAACAATACAACTCTGTATTAGCCATAAATAGTTTTGGTGTTTGGTGTAGATTTGTACCTTGTTGTGTACAGATGTATCTTTGCAATCCATTTCCTTACTTGCATCAACATGAATGACCTTCTTATTTGTGTATAGGCTGATGCAATTCCCTAGTTAGCTTACTGACCGATAAACAAGGGTTGGACCCCTAATCTCTTTCTCAGGTACTCAAATGTATCTTTAGGCAGTGGCTTGGTAAATATGTCAGCTAATTGTTCCTTGGATTGAACATATTCTAGTATCACTTCTTTTGCTTGCACTTGTTCTCTTAAGTAATGATACTTGATTTCTATATGCTTAGTCTTAGCATGCATGAACGAATTCTTTGATATGTTTATTGTAATGGTATTATCACAATAGATAATCACTAGTTCAAGAATCTTCATATTCATACCTTATAGTAATTGTTTGATCTATGCAATATTTGAGTAGTTTGCAGCAGCAACCATATATTCTGCTTCTACAATAGACTGTGAGATGTATCTTTGCTTCTTACTAATCCATGTGACAAGTCTATCACCCATGAAGAATGCTCCTCCAGTTGTTCTCTTTCGGTCATCTAAGTTTCCATCCCAATCAGCATCTGTATAGACTTGAAACTCAAATTTGCCTTCTCTTTTATACCATAAGTCATAGTCCTTAGTGTTCTTTAGATATCTCAGAATTCTCTTGACAACAGTCATATGTGATTCTTTGGGATTAGCAGAGAATCTTGCAACTATTCCGACTACATGTGCTATATTTGGTTCGGTATGAACAACATACATTAGTTTGCCAGTAATTGATCTATACAAGGTCTGATTTACCTCATTTGATTTATCTTCCTTTGTTAGCTTACATCTGGTTTGCATAGGTGTTCCAACTGGCTTGGAATATTCTATTTTGAATATCTTCAACACTTCCTTGATGTATTTGAATTGTGTGATATATATGTCTGCATCTTGTTGAAGAATCTATAGACCAAGAAAGAATTTGATCTCCCCAAACATAGACATTTGAAACTCTTTGCTCATTTCATTAACAAATGATTTACATAACATATCATTGCCTCCAAATATGATATCATCAACAAATATTTCAGCAATCAGAATATTATCATCAATATCTTCTTTTAAGTACAGATTACTATTTTCATTTGTTCTTACAAATCCAATGCTAATGAGATAGGAGTGAAGTCTTTCATACCATACTCTAGGTGCTTATTTCAATCCATACAAGACTTTATGTAGTCTACATACCATGTTTCTCTTGTTTGGATCAACAAACCCTTTTGGTTGTTCAATGTATACCTCTTCTTCCAGTATTCCATTTAGGAATTGTAAAGAAGAAAATGGAGGTCTCTAGATAGGGTTTTGAAAAATAGAGATTTATAGATAAATGAAACCCTATTCCTCCATTAATCATCTTACATTTAATTGTAATTGATAAGGGGTGTAAATATGAAAATGTTTGTAAAGGAAAATGGAATAAAATGCATACCTCTAAAAAAGAACCCGTTGAAAACCCTATCAGATGGTCTCAGAAAATGTTGATTTCCATGCTCTTAACCAAAACTGTGAGATCTAAAAAACCCAAAAATATTTTTCCGATCTAGCTCAATTCTAATTTTGACCCTCAAGTCAATGTCACCATGGACCCAGAATTTCTAATTCCAACCTAAGGCAGAATTGACCTCTGATTCTGACCTAGGGAAGAATCGACCTCCAATTCTTACCTAAAATCTCTGACAAAAAATCTATTTCTGAATCTCAATAGTTTTTCGAAAATGGTGTCAGAATCTGCACTCCAACTCGTTGTTCTAAACCTGTCCATGCAAGAAAAATGGTTTTTTTTTTTTTTGTTTTTTTTTTTTTTGGGGGGGGGGGNGGGGTTGCCTTGGTCAAACCCCGATTTTGTAATTAACCTTAAAGTATAATTGAAATTGCATGAAATAAACAAAGTAAATAAAGTGGGAAATGGGGCAGAATAGGGGAAAAGCCAGATCCAAGTTAGAGACCCACTCAAGGTGCTTGACATGACCCCAAACCACTTACTCGGAAGGCTAAACTAGTCTAAAATGGAAGTGCTTCCATTTTCCAACTATACATTTAGCCCCTACTTTAGCACGAGTATGGACTCGATGCAAACTCTTGGTAAAGGAGATCATGAAGAAAATATAATCTTATTGAAATCAAAAGGGACAAAGAGATCCTCAAGCTCCCAGGGACTTTAAGTCTTTATCAACCCTAAGATGAAAATAAGAGAGATATCACCAGTTAAAGAGAAAAAGAGAGAGAGGGTGTGATTACCTCGCCTAATGAGATGTGTGTATCTCACTGTGAACCACAAAAAGGATAGGATGGCCCACCAAGCAAGCACTTGATAGTCACCCCATAAAGTTGTGCACCTTCTGGCGGCTTTGTGCATGTATGTAGTGCATCTTCTGATAGCTTTTATGAAGTACCCATGGATCCATATCCTCATATCACCATGGAATACATTTTTAAAATGTGTATCTCTTCAGGATTTAGCAACTTATATGTGTTACCTTCGAAGGATTTAGCATATTGAATTGTAATTAAATGCATATCTCTTTAGGATTTAGAAACTTATGTGTGTTACCTTCAGAGGATTTAGCATGCTGAAAAACAAAAGGCTAGAAAAATGCATAATATAAAATGATGGAGGCCGTATATATGCCCCCCTCCTTAAGATGGAAAAGTACATACTATTTTTTCATGTTAAGGAAAGAAAAGAACAAGGATAAAGCCTTCTTTAACATCAAGACAATATCCATAGAGAACACCCAGTCCAATCCAAGAAGATCACAACTCCTATGAGGCCATGGAAAGGACAAATGCAAAGAGATATCACACAAGAAGTGAAAAAGTAACCCTTGTGAGGGATAGCTTACTGTTCAGTTTCCAAGGTGAGAGATTTATCAACCATGGAAACCCAAAGTTAAACAACGAAATAGGTTATGAGCAAGGACATAGATCCTCAATGCAAACCAAACTTTTCATGTATGATTGGATACCACATAATAGATAGATATTGCTTAACCAAGGGAAAAGTGGATCCCGAAAAGACAGAAAAGAAGGGGATGGCATCCTTTCCCCCCAAGCGTAGGAACAAGGATGAAAGGGGACCTATAATATCACTCACAACACTATGAGTATGCAAGATAATGAGCCCCCAAGGATCAGGGTAACATTGTTTACATGATATGGAGCTCCATAATAGGAACATAAATGTTATTTAGAGAAAACAAGATTGAAATACAACTCATTGCCACATGTTAAATAAATAACTTCACTATCAATGAGCTTCCTAATCTTATAATGTAAAGCTTGACATTGATTAGTAGAGTGATCATGAAATCTATGATACAAACAAAAAGGAAGAATCTTCAAGTGTGGACTACATTTCTTTTTGCATTCAGGTCTAGTAATCATCTTAGCACGAAGGAGTTTAGGAAAAAGAACTTCTTGGTCAAATTCCTTCATAGGGTCATCATGTTTTGAAGTGTTATTTGAGATGTTGTTATTGACATATTGTTGAGGATTAAATCCCAATCCGTAAGAATGTGCATGCCCCCCATTCTGTAAGGGCATTTGAATTCCCTGTTTATGCTTACCACATGCTTGACCATGGAATCCTTGTTTAACTAGTAAATGATAACCATGACCATAACAAGAAGCCATATCATAAGGATTCAATGGAACTTCAATAGTCACTATGTCATCACTAGTAGGTTTGACAAATTCATAGTGGGTAGAAGCGGTGACAAAGTTATTACAAAGGGTATTAGAAGTAGAAGCAAAAGCTCATTGTTCAAACTCTCTTTATTGCTTCATAAAATCAAGATTAGAAACCTTATACTCTCCAATAAAGGTAGGATTAAAATTGAAGGTTCCCCAATCATCTCCAGGAAGAGAATTAGATGAAGAAGGATTACTATTAGGAATAGGAGTATTGTAGGTTTGAATATTCAAACAAGGATTTGGCGCATCATCCACATGAAGTGTATACACCATGTTTTTGTGAATAAACTTGAATTTGTGGTGAAGGGTGGAAGGAACAACATGCATCTCATGTAACCAAAGTCTACCCAAAAGGAGGTTATAATTAAGAGGTCCAAGCATAACATGAAAAGGAGTATTCATGATGACAGGACCAACTTTGATAGGTAAGGAAATGATGCCCAAAGTTTTCTTGTCAATGTTATCAAAGCCACGTATAGGAGCATTATCAGGTTGAATAGTTGAAAGATCATCTTTAATTACTTTGAGCATGTCCATGCTACAAATATTAAGCCCAGATCCATTATCAATCAAGGTCCTATGAATGATACTCTTATTGGTAGTAACAACAACCATAAGAGCATCATATTGATTCTATACTTCTTTAGAAGGTAAATCCTTTTGAGTAAATACAATGTCAGGAGGACCCAGGGTAGCATGCATACACTGTAAGAAGGCATTAATTTTCTCTTGATTAGGAGGTGGAGTAGAAATATTTTTGATAGCTTTTTGCAAGGCTTCATGGTAGGTAGGTGAAGTTTGAAGAAGCTCCCATAAAGAAATCTTGGTAGGGGTATTGTGTAATTGGTTTATCAAATCATACTCCTTAATAGGAAGATAGGGTGGAGGAGGAAGATGGGTTGAGAAGGTGGTAAAGAAGGAGGAACCACCAGATTAGGTTTAGGGTTATTACTTGTATGATAGGTGTGAGCTACCGAATCTTGATCATTAAAAGACTCTAAAGATTCCAAAGGTTTACCTTTGGTAGTAATGTGAGGACAACCTTTGATAGTCAACAAGGGTTTTGGATAAACCATGTTAGTTATCTCAACACTACAAATAGATTCACAATAAGGAAGCAGAGAAGACATCCTAGGAGGAGATGTGGTAGGATCTCGATTCTCCATAAGATCATCACTAAGGGGGAGAGCATTAAGGAAATTCATATCATTCTCCGCTAATTCCTCATCACTAGAAGGAATCCCAAATGGAGGTAAAGCGTCTATAATGTCTTCTTCTTTCTCTAAAATGTCTCCAAAAGGGGAGTGTGTTTTAGAAAAAGAGTCACCATCATGTATGAATATGTCATCCATTAATAACTCACCCTCTTGTATCAAAGCATCTTCACGAGGAGGGGATAAATAAATGTCTTTATCCAAGGGTTCATCCCAAAAGGGAGGATCATCCATAATGGCTTCATGAGGAAGAGAATAATCAACATCCAAATCCAAAGGTTCATCCGAAATAGGAAAATTATCATCCCTATCAATAAAGCACATTGTAGGAGTGCCATAAATCACTAAAGCTTGATCCCTAAAGGGGAAAGAAGGTAAATTATATTCTAAAGTAGGCCCATAGAAAAGACATATATTAGGAGAATAATTAATATCAATCCTCAACTCATCTCCATAAAGAGAAATATGATGGAGAGAATGATTAAAGTCATCTTCTTGCTCTAATATATCCTTACAAGGTAATACATGAGAGGAAAAAGCAACATCACACTCACTAAATAAAGTCTTTCTAGGTGTAAAATCATGCAATGGTAAGGTGAGAGGAGGATTTTGTTTAATCCCAAAAGTTATAGAAGGATGTTTGGAAAACTCTTGAAACAACTTGTGCAACATGATAACGAATAAAGAAATGCATAGAAAATAGATCTAGATATATCCAAATGCATTCAAATTAAATGTAAATGTTTTTGTATTTTTTAAATAAATATTGTGATTTTTAAAAAAATTTTTACATATAAATGCAAGAGCATAAAATAAATCTACTTTTAAATGCATGTAAGATCTAACATAAGATGCAAATCTAACACCAAAAAGAAAGAGTTGTCTATCACGGGTTCACCAAAATGTAAAGATTAAAATAGAGTTCTCTAGATAAGGTTTTGAACAATAGATATTTACACATAAATGAAATCCTATGCCTCCATTAATCATCTTACATTTAATTGTAATTGATAAGGGGTGTAAATCTGGAAATGTTTGTAAAGGAAAATGGAATAAAATGCACACCTCTAAAAAAGAACCTGCTGAAAACCCTGTCAGATGGTCTCAAAAACTTTTGATTTTCGCGATCCTGAACCGAAACTGTGAGATCTACAAAACCCTGAAATATTTTTCTGATCTAGTTTAGTTCCTATTTTTACCCTCAAGTCAATGTCACCATCGACCCATAATTTCCAATTTTGACCTATTGCAGAATCAACCTCTGATTCTGACCTAAAATCTCTGACAGAAAATCTATTTCCAGATCCTGATAGTTTTCTGAAAAGGGTATCTGAATCTGCACTCCAACTCACTGTTCCAAACACATCCCTGCAAGAAAATGCTTTGGTTTTTTTGGGGGAGGGGTTTGCCTTGGTCAAACCCTGATTTTGGAATTAACCTTAAAGTATAATTGAAATTGCATAAAACAAAAAAAGCAAATAAACAAATTCACCTTGCATGTATGGAAACCCTTATGACGGATTTGGATTTGTGGATCCAGAAGTATGTATGCACAAAATGAATGTAGAATGTAGAATTTAGAATGTAGGATGTCTCAAATCAATTTCTTGTAGATATTCAACACCAATCTTGAATGGATCTTTGAATAGGAGGAGGCTTGGAGGAATGTAGATGGATAAATCTTCAACAAGAGGGTTACATAGCGATTGAATCCTTCAATGGCTACCAATGGATCTCCTTGATGAATTGAGTGCTTGAGAAGTGTTTGAATACTTGAGAATAGATAAATGCTTCAATGGATACGTGACTTGCTTCAAATATTTCTTCTTAGCTTGTCCTTCACACTTAGATTTCACTTCTTCAAGTCTTAGATGGTTAGATAAAATGAGAGGAGAAAGCTTCCTTATATATGAATCTAGGGCACAATCTCCTAGAGAGGCCTACATAAGAGAATTGAATTCAAATTAGACCTATATCCCTAGAAGAGGACCTATATTAAATATAATTTAAGAGTCATCGTTTCAGAACCCAAAATAGCCGACCCGGAAGCAAGAAATGAACTTTTCTAAAGCCTCACATCAAGAAACTCCAGAAACTTGAAATATGGACCCTAGGTTAGAATTAAGGATGATTCTGACCTAGGTCAAGTTCAAGGTCAACCTTGACCCAAAAAGGTCAATTTTGACAATGAGGTCAAAAATCTTAGTTTTGTAGTTTAGGATGCCAGAAATAGGCTGGAGAAAAGTGGAAAATGGGGCAAAATAGGGGAAAAGCCAGATCCAAGTCAAAGACCCATTCAAGGCACTTGACATGACCCCAAACCACTTACTCAGAAGGCTAAATCAGTTTAAAATGGAAGTGCTTCCATTTTTTGACTATACAGGAATGCATATTTGACATCCATCTAGTATATCTTGAATCCTTTGAATGCAGCATAAGCAAGAAGAATTCTAACTCCTTCTAGTCTAGCAATGGGTGCAAAAGTTTCTCCATAATCAATAACTTCTTCTTGTGCATACCCCTTTCATACTAACCTTGCTTTGTTTCTTGTGACTTCTCCATTCTCATTCATCTTGTTTTTGAATATCCAATTGGTACTGATGACATTCTTTCCATCAGGTGTCGGTACTAGTGTCCATGTCTTGTTCTTCTCAATTTTTTGTATCTTTTCATTCATAGCACTGACCCATTCCTCATTTTCAAGTGCGGTATTAGCAGATTTAGGCTCAAAATTAGAAATTAAACATCTAGTGTTTAGTGACTTACTTATTGTTTTCATTCCTTGTCTCCTATGATCTAATTTTGTGGATGATGTCTTCTAACATACTTGGCAAGTTTTGGTTCAGCTCATTGTCCATCATATTGACCTTCATTCTGATCTCCATCGTTCGGAACATCATCTTGAGTATTTTCCTAATTTTCAATAATTGTAGCCTGATGCTTAGGTGCAATGTTATGTTTCTCGGGAGCGATACATTGTTGCTCGGGTAGAGTGTCAGGTTCTTCAGTGTAAAGAAACCTGTTGTAGTCTTCTGGTTCTTTTCTGCTTTCCTTATTATTCTTCTCTGCAAATTCATCTATTCTTACATTTGCACTTTCAATGATCTTGTTAGAGGACTTGTTAAGACATTTATAAGCCTTTCTTTTGGTGGAATACACTAGAAAGATACCTTCTTCACTTTTGGAGTCAAGCTTTCCATTTCTATCATCTTTTAGAATATAACATTGACTCCCAAAGATTCTGAAGTAACTTACATTGGGTGTGTAACCATACCATAGCTCATAGGATGTCTTATTTGTGTATTTCTTCAATTGTACTTTCTCCAATGTGTAGATAGCAGCACTGATAGCTTCCCTCCAGGAAGTTTGAGTGATGCTTTTCTCAATCATCAGTGTTCTTGCACAATCAACAATGGATCTATTTCTTCTTTCAACAATTCCATTTTGATGTGGTGTTCTTGGTGCAGAAACTTGTCTTTTAATTCCATGCTCATTACAGAAGTTAGTGAATTCATCTTAAGCATTTCAATTGTGTACCACTTTTTTTTTCTACCATAGTCTTATACCATTTAAACATCTTGAATGCTTCTAATTTATCTTTTAAGAATGTAACTATCATCATTCTAAAATAATCATCCATAAAGAGAATGAAATACCTATCACCATAGTAACTCTTTGTCCTCATGGGTCCACATAAATTAGTATGGACTAATTCTAGAATTGCATCAGATGTATGGGCTTTACTCTTAAAACTAGACTTTGTCATTTTACCTTTTTGATAATTCTTTCACATGATATGTTCGGGCTTTGACATGTTTGGTAAGCCTCTTACTTTCCTTTTATTGCTTATCTTTATCATGTTGTCAAAATTCACATGGCATAGTCTTTTATGCCAAAACTATATGTCTTTGTTTCTAGCCATTAAACAAGTGGTGTTAATATCATCAAGATAGAAAAGGTTACCTTTTGTCTGTTCACCAGTTCCGATCAACCTTCCTGATTCATTGAAGATCTTTGCCTTCTTATTTTCAAATGCTACTCGGTCACTTGTGTTATTTAGATGTGAAACACTCAATAGATTATAATTAAGTCCTTTTACCCATTATGCATTTTCACATTTGATCACATTATTCAACATTATATTTCCTTTACCTTCAACTGGACAAGGTGTGTCATTACCCATTCTTACTGATCCACCATTATAGTATTCAAAAGTTTCAAACTTTTGTTTATCACCGGTCATGTGGTGAGTGTAGCCACTATCTATAATCCAGACATCATTCTTACTAACCTTAGATATGAGTGCAATCTCTATATACCTTTCTTCTTCTTCATCTAAATCATCCTTCATGGCTACAAATACCATCTCAATGTCTTCATTATATTCTGTGTCAGTGTCTCTAGCTTTGTTCTCAGCTAGGTAACAAGTTTTCTTCCCTTTGTCCTTGTAGTCTCGGGTATCTCTTCTGTCAGATTGTTAGTTGCTTTGGTAATCTCTGTTGTCACCTTGGTCAAAATTCTTTTCATATATTCTGTCATTATTTATGTCATCTTTTCTTTTGTTAGAACATCTAGCAGCAAAGTGTCCAATCTCTTTACAATTAAAACATACAAGTGGTAATTTAACTTTGTATCCACCTTTGCCTCTTTGCAATCTTCTTTCCATTAATTCTTCAATCTCATCAAGTCCTTGGTCATCACTATCACTTTCATTATAATTCCTCATAGTGTGTTTATGACTTGACTTACTTATTTTCAAAGAAGATTTGAATGCAGATTCTATAGATGGTAAGACACTATTATCAAAGTTATTCATCTCAAATGAAGTCAGTCTACCAATCAGAATATCTAGAGTAACATTATTGTTTGCAACTACTCTCATTTCTTGTATAGAAGATACTCTAATAGCATATACAAGTAGTAAGGCTCTTAGGATTTTACTTACCACTATCTCGTCTTCACATATACCTCTAACTCCTTGGATAGCATTGACTACCTCTTTGAATCTACAACTATACTGAGTGACATTTTCTCCTTATTTCATCCTTAGGCCATCAAACCTACCTCTTAGGCTTTCTACCTTAGCTCTTAGTACATTAGCATCTCCTCCATGTACCAACTTCAATTTATCCCATATTTTATTTGCAGAGGTGCAAGTTTTGACATCTTCAAACTCAACATCAGAGAGTGAGAAAGCAAGCTCTATCATCATGCAATTATGCTCATGTTTTTCTCTTAATTTCTCAAGTGTGTGAGGTCCTGTAGGAAACACAAATTTAGTATCTAGGTGTTGAGTAACATCATTATCAATACCTGATAGGTGGAGTCTTATTCTACTTTGTCGTGATGCAAAGCTGTCTTTATTCAACTTGGGCACATCTCGTTTGTTCATCTTGTGATCTTTTGCTTGAGATGTTAAACTCCCTTTATAAGCACACAAGCTCTAATACCAATTGTTAGAATAAAAGAGAGGGGGAAGGGGGGGTGAATTAGTGGCCTCAAAAATATTCCAATAAATTAACCCAAAAACTTAGTACCATAATATTAAGCCTCTAGTTATCTTCATTCCTTTAAGATGAATGCCTTCAAATAATCTTAACAAATAACTACTGCTCAGAGTTGACTATTAAACCTTATTCTTATTGTTTACCGATTAGCAGTCTTTCATTTACCAAAATATAGTAAATGACTTAGTGTATACCGATCAATATAGATTTAGTTATGTGTAATGCAAAACACTAAAGCAATGACTCATAAACACATTGACACATGGATTTTTAATGTGGAAACCCTGTTAAGGGAAAAACCACTTGGGACTGGTAACCCCAAATTTTCACTCTTCTGAAGTGAGCTCAGTGAAGAGCCAACCCTGTTAAAGGTTAAAAACACACTGTTAGGTGTGACCTTGTTAGAGGATTTAAATATAACAGTTTGTCACTTGATGTCTGGCATCTCTATGCTACCTTCTATGACTAAACCCAGTGTATTTTGTCAATTGGTATCTGGCATCTCATGCTATCTTCATGATCAAAATTTTTGATACTCCTTGGGATGTATCTCAATATAGAAAGGATTGTTGATTCCTGCTCAGTTAAGAGACTTTCTGATCCAATGGTTAAATTGAAACAGTAAATGATCTGTTCATATATACAACTATAGACTTGCAGATTTTTAGATCTATTGTAATCTCATAATACCTTTTTGATCAATGTATCTTTTCAATACCTTTGCTCCACTTATTTCTTCTCAGTGATGCTATGCTTCTCTATTGCTCGGTGTCTGGAGAAACATCTATGTTCTTCAGCTTGATTGATCAGGACTGTATGAAGTTGTTCTTCATGAATTTCTCTTCAGCATCCTCTTCTCTATTTACTCCCCTAATTCATAATGAATTATATTGTCTCTTTATAGACATGATATCACTATTTCTAAGTTCTTGACTTTCTTGTTCTTGGTGTGATCCACAATTCTAGCCAATATTTCTTTGAAACCTTTACTCATGTTTTATCTCGTAGATATCTTCTTGCCAACTGTAATAAAAATTCTTTAAAACTCTCTCTTATCTCTAGCTTCAAACTTGTCGATGAAAACAATATTAACAACCAGTTAACTCCTTTAGATCTTGCCAGCTAAGTATTTTTTCATTTCTAAACTTCAGTTCCTTTTGGTGTTTTAAATCTTGTTAGCTTTGATCAACACTTCAGTTCTCCTTGGGCATCTCCGTTGGGGTTGTCTGTCCGTCGAGCATCACTGTGAAGTTCTGCTCATCGGTCATGCTTGTTGGGTTTCTTTCTCGGGCATCACTGTGACTTTTCTCTCTGGGTTCTCTATCCGTCGGTGTACACTACCCATCGGTGTTTGTTGTCACTTTGTGAATATTGATATTTTATGCATTACTGAAAGCATAACCTTTATCTTTCTAGTTCTTTGAAGTCTCTTTGACACTTTGTATATAACCAATCAGATTATATCAAGTTGACATCAATGAAAATACAATCCATTAAATAATTTAATGTCTTGCATTATCTTTCTACATTTCAGTGATCAACTTAACATATTCAAACATTCAATCAATTATAGTTCATCAGAGATTCTCATTAATTTATTTACAAATATGGTACAATGTAACAATTCATTCATTAATAGTAGTAAGTACACAACTCTGTGTCATTCTATTTTCAAAATTCAAAGGCTCGATAGTATAATACCCTTAGCAAATGACCCTAAATTCCCTTTTATATAAACAAGGGAGCAACAACAGCTTCAGGTCGATTTGCCTCATGTGAAGTCTCAAAATAAAAATTAGTAAGAAAAGTACAACATCTCTGCTACTATACATTTCTGCATTTGAAAGGCCGCGTTACTAAATTAGCAATAACATATGATTTGCTACATTAATCTTGTTCAAAAACCAAAGTTCAAACTTTAAACTCAATTCATGCCATTAGAAATAAAATATAGATACGATTTAAAGTACTTTCACATGTTATGATTGATGAGATGATTCTGCCAGATTTTTTAGTATGCTCCATTCTACATCATTTGGAAGGTAAAAAATTTTCAAGTTATAGTAAATGACCTACAACTTCATCAGTCATCCATACTTGGAAGAGTGACTTGAAAGCAATGATCCATCCAATACTGCATTCAAATTTGTCAATGGTTTGATGCAATTTGCAATGCCTTCACAAGTTGTGTCTTGAGGAAGTTTTCCTAAATCAGATGTCATTCTGTCCTTTTTTTTTTGTAAGCTTCTCTTCTAATGAATTTTGTTGATGAGTTAATAGGACCAAGACTAGGATTCGAAAAACCAAGACTTATCATTTTGGTTGTTTTTTTCTGTATCTTGGCGAGCTTTCCCCCATATACAACCACAATTTCCTCTCCTTCCTTTATTTTCTGAAATTTTTGAAAGATAAATGTTGCCTTTATTGTTGCATGAACGCAGTCATTAATTCCCTTTCTTTCCAAATACTTGTCACTGGCTATGTTGATTTGTTGCAAAATATGTTTTGCAATATTCTCTCTTTGAGAAAGATTTTTGTTCTTCTCAACGTGCTCTTTGAGCTTCCCAAAAAGATTTCTAAGACTTTCATTCAATTCAAACCAATCACACAAAGTATCACCACTCACCTTTATTCTCCCCCAAATGTCTTGTTTTATTTTCTTGACTGTATTTTTTACTTTTTCATTCAAACTTTTTTCGTAAGTGTTAATTGTATTATTTTCCTTCTTTAGCTCTTCTCTTAATTATGACAACTGGTGTTCACTTTGTTTTCTTATTTCCTCTATTTTCACTTCCCACTATTTTGATTTTACCTTCTCATTCTCTAATTCCTTATTTAAGTTATTGTTTGCATGTGTCATATTCTCCACGCTTTTGTATAAACGTATTGAAGAGGCTTTTTCATCCTCAACTTTTTTACTGCTCTCTTTCAAATTTTCCCTCACAATTTTCAGTTTTGCGTCCATATGTTCTTGATGTGAAATTTCCTCTTTGGAGGAAGAATTTTTTATCCTTTGTTGTAATTCTTTGCACTTGTTATCTATTGCTTTCTCCTTTTCCTTTTGATTTGCTAGGTCTGCTTGTAACTTTTCTATTCTGCCCAGAAGCTTTCCTTGCTCTCTCTTCAACTTCATCACTAAACTGTAGACCACTTGGTTGGTAATTTTTGACACATTTATCTTGTCCATATATTTAATTTTTGATAAATCCATTTGGAGGGTGCTAACATGAAATTCAAATGAATCTAACTGACTCTCTAGTAGATTATTATCTCTAGCTAGGGGCATAACAACTATAAACACCATCATTTCTTTATTTGGGTCATATGTGGGAAATAACCTATTCGATGTAGGTTATGCATCACGGGCTGCAGCAATTGTATCCCTCTTCAATTTATTAGTATTTTTTCTATTCATATTTTTTGTTTGTTCAAAGTTAGTTACAAAATAATTGAAACAAAAATCAAGGTTTTTTTTACACAAGTGAATGTTTGAAAGGTGAAATAGAACTTGCAGTGATGTATGTGCTTCCACCTATGGTTCTAATAATTGCACCATGAGGATTAGCAATAGTAACACCCTGACCCACTACAAGTGGAGTTTTTGGACTATTCAGAGGGTTTTTTCCTAAAGGTGTGACAAGTTTTGGACTCACAGTCACATACACCATTGACATTGTTGTCGTAACCTTTTACTTCTTTAAACTGCCTTGATCTCTGGGATCCACTGATTTCATTTCCAATTTTAATGTCCTTTTCGGACCACTAGTACTACCCATACCATTCCCACCAGTGGGAGTGACACTTGATTCAGATTGAATCTGAGTGCTTGGAAAAGGTGGAACTGGATTTGAAGCTACAACAAATGAAGGTGCAAGGGCATCAAACTGAGTAGTACCTTTTTCTAAAGAACCTCCAAGGATTTGTGTCTCACCATGTTTTGGTGGAGCGGGTGTGGCAAGTGGAAACCAAGGCCCTTGTCCTGTGTGACCTAGACCACCCCAACCTGGAAAACCCATTTTTTCTATAATCTCTACTCCTTTGCTATATTTTTCTTTTGTGGACACATTGACTCCAGTAACAATTGAATATTATACATCAGTGGATGTGGGATTCACAGAATCCCACTCATACTCATTATCTTGACGATTATTATCATTGTGGTATGCTTCGGCTGGATGCTCCTCATTCCACAAATTGCTAAATATTTGATCCTCTTTCACTTCATAAATATCTATAGAGGTCTTTGGCTCGCTGAGATTCTTCCTCATTTCCCAAAAATTAGAAATTTGGTTTGATTCCAATTACCATGTTTACATTGACCCACTAGGTCTTTTGGATTAACTTTTCTAGATGGTTCAGCAGTGTTTTGGTAGAAATTGTAGGATGTCCCGTGCTGCACTTTTCATTGAACTGTTGGTGCTATGCCATAATTTGTGATGGCACTTCTTGTATTGAAATATTATTTCCAGTGGTGTATTTATCCATCTCTTTTTTGACCTCGTCCCATGACTCAATGTTTTTAAATTTTTCTATCAATGACATATTCTCATGTTGACATTTGCTTGCAGAGTTCCCATTCTCTCTAAGCTTTATTCCAATTATGTTGAGTGGATCATATTTCCAGTGACTATCAACAACAAAATGAAAAATTATGAAAAAATCTTGTCCCACTTTGAATCCTCTTCTCTCAAACGTGAACCCTCCAAATGAGAAAGGCAAGGAAGGAAATATCATTTTTTTTGCTGACCATTAAAGAGTACATCTGTGCTCTCTATCTGTCGTACATATTCCAATGCAAATACCCTCTTTGTCACATGTATTGGAAGTTTTTAGGGTTCTACCACTGAACCGTAAAACCTTAACATAGTGTAGTCTTCCATAAAGTACTAGTCAACCAATTGTATTTCACTTCCAAGTTGAATGCAATATCTACAAGACACAGGCAATCTAATCATTGGAGTGCCTATAATTTTATGATACATTGGTGCCAAAAACAAGCCTACAAAATTGTTATAGTTCCTTATGTTATCACTCATCGTTATCTCAAGTTTCCATTCATATATTGGATTTTGGACCTGACTTTGTAGCTTGTTTGTTTGAAATATTGCACGATGCTTTGCTAAAAGAAGATAACACAAGTAGGTTGTGAATCTAAATGTCTTATGTGAACCTCTTTTAACCATTAGTAATTTTTATTACATGCAATGAACAATGTGCTCAATAAAATTATATTTTACTAGTTCTTTTTCACAATGAATATGAAAAATCATTTCAAGAATGCTGACACCCACTTCTTTGTTACTATCCAATCCCAAACGGAATTCTTGCAAGGAAATACTATCCTGAACCCATTGCACAAAAATATCATAATAATAAGGAGGCTTATGATCTGGATCCAAACTAGAACTGCTTGTTATTCCTCTAATATACAAATCTTTCTGTACTGCATCTATTTTTTCATAATTCTCTACCAGCTTTCCCAAGTCAATGTGCACATTTGAGTTTTGTGCTTCAAACCCTAGGTCCAAAAGACTAGAAAATTTAGTCCCAGTTATTGACACAATTTCCTCATGAGTATTTTTATTGAAAATTACTTTTCTATTTTCATCATAATTTTTGGCGCAGACCATGACAATTTCTGTACAAGGGAATACTTGAGGTAATGCCATGTGTGTTGACCTAGCAACCTACGCTACAATTTTATTTGTCGTTGCCTATACCATGTTGTTAAATGGATAAAATTTTGAATCCTTCATTGGATCTTTCCACTTATTTTCAAGTGAAAATCTAATTTCCATGATTCCCTTATTTCTATGGATAACATGATCATAAATATCATGGAATTCATCAGTGAAACCTGGTGTTTTAACCAGTTTGTGGAAGTTTATTATCTTTGTTTCCTGTCTTTACCTTTTACTCGTAAACTTGGGATTTTTTTTCCATCATAGTATTACTATTTAATACACAACTAAAATTAAAATAACTCTACACAGCTACAATTTATAGGGGTGATTCAAAATTAAACCCTAATTCTAGTTCTACAATCTAAACAATAAAACATGAGATTTGAAAAATTTAAAAGGCGGGACGTAGGTACTCATGATTTTACTTGTAATTTCAATTTGTGCAGACTATGAATGGGAAGAGATCTAAGAGACTTTGTTTCATTCCTTAATCCTCAATCTAGAAGTTGTAACCCCTGTCTGAATCTCCAATACTAGTTAGAAGTAGAACTGAAAAACTTAGATTGAAAACCTAAAGGGCAAAAATTGTACAATCGTGAGTACTGAGTCATCAATCGTGACTCATGTTAAATTTTATTGCTTCTTTATGAAGATAGATATTTGATGTCACTAGGACACATGTCACTTAATCATTTGAAATTATAACTTCAACCGAAGACCCAAAATTGACCTTATTGCTTATTAGTTATTACATTTATTAAATGTTTAGTTTTACAGTTTACTCCAATTTAGATTTTAATTATACGTAGTTGAGGGTTGATTCATGACCCGTGTCTTATTTCTGAGGAACAATTGCAAAAAGGCACCATCGTTCCCCAAATCGGCCCAAAATACACCTTCGGTCGTTGATCTATGGTTATCCAATGGTCATTGGTAGTCAGTATCAGATCTCACCGGTCCCATTAACTTTTGGCTTGTCAGTACCTAGTCACCTCTCACGTCATCATCGAATGACACTGATCATGTGAGTGGACACGTATCATCATTCCAGCACATGTTTGCAAAAATGGGGTTTCTTTTCCCTTTTTACCCGATATACACCTTCGGTCGTTGATCTATGCTCATCCAACGGTCATTGGCAGTCACTATCAAGTGTTGCGGGTCTCATTAGCTTTTGGCTTGTTAGTACTAGTAGTCACCTAGTCACCTCACACACCATCATCGAATGACACCGACCATGTGAGTAGACACATGTCATGATTCTAGAATAGGTTTGCAAAAATGGGTTTCTTTTCCCTTTTAGCCTGAAATTCACCGCACATCGTCGATCTGTGCTCATCCAATGGTAGTTGGTAGTCATTGTCATTAAATTTAAATTAAATTAAATATTTAACAATTAATTATATTTTCAATAATATTTAACTTAGACTTTAACATTGAATTGAATTCAATTATTTCTATTTGTATCATAACTAAAATTACATTATCACACATTGATATGGCACACTGGCAAATTTGGCATATAGTTTATCAATATAGACCACATACCTTTTATATTTAATTTTTAAGTTGATGACATTGATCTGAATTAATTACTAAACAATAATAAAACTGTTAAAAATGGAAATACCAATTTTAGACTTTAGTTTTACCGTAAATAATAACTGAATACTTTAAACTTTTACAATTCCACAATCGCACACATGAGATGACACATGGAAAAGTTAAGTTATTAATGTTAAATAAATCACACACATACATTAAAAATTTGTTTGGTTCATATCACACATCGATATTGACTATCTATTATCTCACACATTGATATGTGTCTCGTTTACGAAGAAAGATAGCAAAATATGGCTATCGCTCCCACATTCGGCCCGAAATACTCCTCGAACCTTTGATCTTTACTCATAGGTGCTAAGAATTATAGAAAAGAATAAAAAATATCCGTTAATTTGTTAACAGATGCAAAGAATTATAGAAAAGGATAAAAAATTACAATAATTATGCATTTATACATTTAAACAAAATTACACAGGCAATTTATTATCATTCATTAAGAGAAACTGGAAAGGTAAAATGAATGTTAATTGGTCGAAGTCGTAGAGAAAAATTTTCATTAATTATTTCAAAAATTTACATCACTAATATACTATATAGACTATAGTCGTGCCCACAACCCCTACAAAATGGTGTGAATAGGAAGTAATACAATTACAAAATTTTCTTGCCACAAAGGCACTAGTAGTGCTTGGTAACTTGGTCGATCATATTACAAAAAAAAAATACAATGAACTATAGAAACCTTCCATTTTAAGAACACTAAGGTTCTTCCTCTCCGACCCCATCCAAGAAGAATCATTTGGAGAGGATAATCTCTGAGAATTATTCAAGCCAGGTGTAGTCCATCTCCACCTTATCGTCAAGGAGGAACCACTTCCGCAGGAAGTCCCTCCCTAGCCGCGCCCACTTCCGATGACACGTCAGCTACCTTTCATTAATATTCAGTAGGAAGGGTTTCCTTTCCACATTTTTGCCTCGCTAGATAAGATTTTCTATTTCATCAACCCAGGGATCCCCAATCCCAATTGTAGGAATACAACGACTAGGACGTCGTCCACCAAAAATTGTTCCTTGAAAACCTTCTGCATGAGCATAAGCATTTCTATCTTCTCTCCTCCGAGGTGAAGAAGATATGCAAGAAATCAAGATGTAATGAACGTGCTGACATGATATCTCTTTTCGTTGTGAAGGAACTCGTGGCCAAGCAACATCAACACAACATTGTTTATGAAAGTGCCCACTTCCTTGCAAATGGAAGTGAGAACTTCATCTGGTATCAATGCCCAAAAAGGGCTTCTTCTCATCAGTGGTTGTGGTTATCAACCTAATTGGTGTGTACATCTCTACTTGCAAATCTTGGATACCCTCAACTAAAAAGTTAAAAACCTAAACCTTCAAACTACACACAGATAATTGTAACTCTACAGATCTAAAAACTTAAAACAAGAGGCTGAAAGGCAAAATCACATTGAAATTAATGAAGAAGAAAGAAAGAACGTCTATAAATAGCCCTTGTCCATATCTTCTGTATCTTTAGGTAAATCATTCCCATTAATGCACGAGTGTGGGAAATTACGAATATAGTGACTAACAAATTATAACTACAGGTTGTGCTAGTACAAATTTGGAAACCATGTCTAATGAGTGCTAGTGGATCATCGCAGTACAAGACATTCATTTATTGCAAGTTACTATGCCAGACTTGTCACATGTCTCCATTCTGAAGACTTCCTGCAAAAATATGTTTCTTTCAAGAAACTAGGCCTGAGATAAAACCTCATCCATTGATCTACGATCAATCAACGATCTTGATTAATATAGATACACTGTATAGTTATAAAATAATAGATTTAATGTATGTGTTAACTGTATCCATATCATGTGTAGTGACGACAGACAACTTGGCAACTAAAAAGGTGATATTAACTTGACGAGACGTTGCAATTTTTAGATGTTTAATGAATTTCCATTTGGCATCGGCCTAGACGATACACTTGAATCTTGACATTCACCAAAAAAATACTAATTTTTCCATTGTCCTTAATCTTTAATGTAAATCTTTCCTATAAATGCATTATGCGTGTGAGAGATTTAAATACATTTTCCTTAATCTTTCATATCTCCATGTAAATCTTTCCCATAAATGCACGTGTGTCATCAATAGAAGTTGGTAATTTGGTAATATCGTTACGGTACAGGTTTTAAGGCTTGATACGTGTCATCATTTCGGTGACTTCTTGGATAACTCTATATCTTCAAGAAATTGGGGCCGAAATTAAACTTCAACCATTGATCTAGGATCATCAAACAATCTCAAATAATACATTTAACATTATAAAATGACGGATGTTAGGTTATGTGTCCATATTAGGTTATGCCACATGACGAGTCCCATCCTTTGAAAATCGCCAATAAAATATTTATTTTTCCCATAATTAATGAAAGATTAGCCAATAAAATAAATAAATTTTCAAACGGTAGATAAAATTCGCTAGTACAATTATTTTTTTTCCTTCGAAAGAAAACTATTCGCTTCATATATTATAATTTTTTTTACTTCAAAAAATATTTTTTTCCTCATACAGTATATATTTTCCCCCACATTAATGTATTATTCGCTAGGATTTTATGGATTTTTCATTCGGCAGGGAAACAATCGATAATACAAACTATTTTATTTTCCCAATTTCGAAAAAAAATTTGCCTTCACCAAGAAAACTTTCCCCCTGAAATATTGTAGGATTCGCCAGGATTTTACACTTTTTCCTAGGAGGGGGTTCCTTAAAGTTACCCCTAGAGGAGACTTCAATTAAGTAAGAAGATTGTTTTTTCCGTTTACATCATTCATCCATCCATTCTTCAAGGCAAGAGTCCATCAAGCATAACAACATTAAAGATCTTTGAGGAGTATTTATAAATTTATGCATTGGTAAAATACATCCTTGATTCTTCTTTACATTCCAAGGTTCCAAGTCAAAGAAACATACAAGCATATTCATAGACATCACAATCTCAATATCAGTTTATGGAGGTATAAATATTTTCAAGGTAGATCTAATATTTACCTTACATTTACATTCTTTCCTTTCACGCAATTTCATTTATATTTCAATACTGATTCTTCAATTGTGGTTTGACTAAGGAAAACCTCTTTCAACCCAACATTTTCCCAAATTTTCTATGTGTAGGAGCGGCGGTGAACACGTTATTTTAGATATGGAAAGTACAGGATCTAACAAATAGTCTACAACTGAGTTTAGCCAAAAGTAATGGGAACATGGTGCCTTGCTCACGCTCTTCCCTGGAACAAGACACCTGTTGGATATTTTTCTTACAGAAATAATGCTTGACTCTATGCAACCCAAATTCTGATTATGCCAAGAAGAAAGTCCAATTAATGAGGATTAAATCCTCCTCCACTTTGAGCTCTACAGACTCAGGAGGGTGTACCTAACTTCTACCTTCAATATTCAAATAGTATCATAAACTAGCAGGTATAGAGGATGTAACATAAAACATGTAAATGATGATAGATTTTATAAATATTTGATGAGAACCACACATTCTAACATACCAGACTAGTGCCCTATCCAGTGGGTATGGAGTCACTTTAAATGAAATACATTTAACAACAACATACATCAAATGTAAATCCTGCAAATGATCATTGAATCTGACTATGCCTTACACAATCAGTTCACACGCTTGAAAGCAGAAATAATCATCAAATTCATTACAACCATTTACTCACTGAAACTACCTTAAGGATTTTAATTCTCTCCTTCAAAGAAACCCTAAACTAGTTAGACACTCTGCCTTACAAAGTGATGGACTGAGATGTCCTTAACAACCAATCCAAATGAGTACAAAAGCTTGAACAAAGACAACTATTGAATAAGATCAAACATATAGCTGGAAATACAGACATATATTGATAGAAAAACATCAGATACATATAAAATCAGAGCCAAGGAGACCACTGATAGTCTTAATAAAACATGCATAGCTTACAAGCCTTCTGTGGCATAAAAATCCCATCCTTACAAAATGATATTGGAAATCCTTTTATAGAACAAGGATTGCAACAAGCTTCAGATCATTTTAGGGAAAAAAGACCAACAACTAGGACATTCAAGACATTAAAAGCATTGACTCATTTCAACTACCCTGCCTTCAACCAGAAGTAGACTCTGTCATCAATCCACTTTGCACAAGATGATATGTAGCCGCCAGTCATCTTAAATCTTAAAGAACATTCCCCAACAAAGGAATATGGAATGTCTCTGTTTGTCTTAAATCATAAGGGAATGTATGTCTTCAAAGGAAATCCTCCAACCACCAGACTCGGGAACAGATCCACCATTAAAGCATAAAAGATAGGGAGTCAGCTAAGGGTTTTTAAAAGATATGCAAATTTGATCAGAAACCCTAAGTATCAGATTAACTCATAAAGACATTCAGAATTGCCCAATTTTCCTTCACTTAGCATCCTACAACTATGCAAACATGACCCAAGAGATCAAATTTATCAATTTATTATCCTGTCGCATAAGACATAGTCCATTACTTCAAAACCCTCGGGAAGGAATTTAAATATTTAAATGATCAGATACAACAACTACACCTGGCACTGAAAACCCCATCGACGGTCAAGATCAAACCTTATCTTCAACTTTAAAACACCACCATCGATCCTCTTTTAAAACACCCGCGAGCACTAAGATCAAATCTGCTACATGTCCACTAGGCGCGATGCCTTGATGACTAATCCTCGTGCATCTTATGCTTGAGGGAAAGTGTCAGCTATCCAATAAAATCTAACTAAATTGCATGTTAACCTCACCTTTTGGCTTTGAAACTGTAGACCCCACAATATGGAAAGGACACTTGGAAGCACGACGCAATGCCTTATTGAATAAAGAGACTGTATCTTGTGATTAAGGCAATGCAACCACCGTTAGATCAAAAATATCTAATCTAACTTTAACTCTATGAAAAAATGGACCCCTGATCGGGACAGGTGTTGCCAAAGCGTGATTCCGCAGTGAAAAAATAGTGAGCATCATTGCGCACACCGCAAGATCAAATCAAACTGATCTGCCTTTACTTCCTTCTAACCCCAACTAGGTCCTACCATCTGCCATGCGGCGCAAAGGTGTGAACCCACGATGAATAACCTTTGTGCTTCTTCGCCTTTATGGGATCATGCCCACCATTAGATTCAGTTAAATCTAACTATGATTTACCTTACCTTTAGCTCAGCTCGGTCCCGCCATGGACACATGTCACTCAGGTGCAATGCCTCAAATAATAACTGACATGCATCTTCTATTCACAGGAAAGCGCCAACCATTAGATCAAGTCTGAACTGTCTGAACCTTATCATCATGTAAGCCTTTAAAGAAGCGGGGCCCATGATCTAAAAAGGACAGGTGTCACATAGGCACAATGCCTCAATGAATAACATCACCTCATCTTGTGATCAAGGCAATGCACCAGCCGTTAGAACAAAAAATACTTGCACGACACTTGGGATAAATAAAACAACTCGGGGACATTAGACTTAGGGAAAAATTGAAAAGAACCCCGTGCATGACTTAGAAAATTTTAGGAAATGGCCCCGCGATGACAACTTCAACCCATGGTAAAAACAACTTAAGTGACCGAAAAGTAACACAAAATTATAACACACATTAAGAACTTAGGGTTTAGACCAAGAAGGAAACAAGGGTTTAAGAATATGGAAAGGTTTTAGTATGAAAAGGTAGGAAGAACATCATTGAAACCCAAAAAATTATCAGTACCAACAACACCATAGACGACCTCTTCTCTACAAAAGAGCTTGAGATTGAAATTAGAGGATAGTGGTACTCTCTGGTTTATGTTTTTGGTACCCATGTGTGGTTCTCTATTTTCTGTCAGTCTTTCTATTCCACAACTTGTCATTTTTTCCTACCTTGTCTTCTATCTTGCATTATTCAATCACATATCACCACTATATTGTCACATTTGCACAAAATTTAAGGATCATTGCACTCTCTTAGTTTTTAATTCCTACTTGGGCCTATTGGGTCATCTTCCTTTGATTATGCAATAACAAAGAATTGGTTAGGTGTTGCACTTGGGAACCAGGTGAACCTGACTTATAACATTTTCATTCTGATTTTGGTGTTATATTTTCACTTTTGATTTGATGGTGTGATGTGTTATTCATGTGCAATTATGTATCTTAATTACATTTATGTTACATAAATTTAATAAACAATTGTATATTTATCTCAAATTTTATATTTACATTTGTGAAACATATCTCTCTTTCTTCCTTGTGCATGACTGTTATAACATTGAGTCCTACCAATAGCATTTTGGTTAGGAGAAGTCATATAGTTATGGGTTCTTTTGATCCCGAGTCCTTTATGCTTCCTAGGAATTTTGATGAAACAAACATCCCTACTAATGACATTCCCACTATTGTTGAAAATCCTTCTTCCCACTCTTCTCATGATGAAGATGAAACCTTAAGAGTGTCTCCTACCCAAGTGCAAAAAATTTCCCACGATTTTGAAAAAAATGAGCAATGATTAGGTCAAGAAGATTATAATATGAAAGCAGTATCTTTAGTTGAAACATTAAGGAAGATGATTCACAATTATGAGAATGGTGTTGATTTTTTTCATGTTATCTCCCATATTATCCATAAAAATGTTAAGCCTATTAAAGATTGTGCTCAAGATCTTGGTTTAACTCAACCTAACACTAGTATTGACACTTTTATTCTTATTCCTACTTCACTACCTAGTGTTTTGCTCCACCTCTCATGACTACATACATTTCAAACACAATCCTACATATGTTAGTCTTGGAAGTATTCCTAATCCTATCATTCCTCCTCATTTAAGTGTTCCATGTATTTCCCAACCATCATCCATACCTACCTTGAACAATGTGTCATTTTCATATTCAAATGTTCCTTCCATTTCCCAGAACGTCACAAACCTTCACACATGTCTCATACCAACCTTTCCACCGAATCCACTACCAATAGTCTTGGTCAAACCATGTCATCCTTACAACAAAAAATTTCCTCCATGACTCAATCCAAATTAAATATTCCCACATGTGACATTTCTAGCTCTTTTTCCTTGGATATCATTCACATCGTTATCCCTCAATACATGGAAATACCTCACTTGGAGACTTATACTAGAAAATGTGATCCATTGACTCATGTGAAAATATTTTAAACATTATGTAGTGACTTCTCTCATGATCATAAACTCATGGCTAAACTATTTACTAGAAAATTTGGAGATAAGGCCTTGCGGTGATATTGTTCTTTGCCTCCTTATTCTATTGATTCTTTTTAAAAACTTGCTAATGTTTTTATTCAAAAATTTCAAAACAATATTGGTCCTAAGATTTATGTAATTGATTTAATTTATTTAAATCAAGGTGTCAAAAAAAAAGTGAATCATTTCATTGGAAGATTTAAACATTTGCATGCTCTTATTTCTAATCACGTGTCTGATATTAATGTTCAATGTATTTTCATTGTTAATTTACAAAAAGACATTAGAGATAAGTTGTGCTTTCTGAATTCTCTTCTTTTACTCAATTGTGTGTAGTGCTTTGTAATTATCAGCTTCAAGTGAGCCAAATTGAGAGCGTCACTCTAATAGCTTTGATTGATAAGAGTATGTTACATCCCAACCATTCCAAAAGTTTCAAAAACCTAAAGGATTCATCAAGGTTAACAAATCATCAAAAACCATTGATTCACAAGTGGCAATAGCATCCAAAGATGTGGCTCCTTTGTCATCTATTTTTAAACTTTATTATAATTGTACACCTCTTGATGAATCTTTTCATAATGTGATGTTAAATTTGATTAATGCTAATGTTTTAACACATCCTCCCATTAAACCAATCGATCCTTCAAAATAATCCTCCAAATCATTTGATCCCAAGGATTTTTGTCAATGCCATTGTCAGCCTAGTCATGATAGTGATAAATTTTTCCATTTGAAATCTATTTTCCAAGAACTTATTGATTCTAATGATATATATGTTAAGGGTGTTAATGATCAAGGAAACAAATTTGTTTCCCCTCCCAACCAATACTTTTAAATATATACCAATCCCTTACCTTCATATTCTACCACTCCCATAGAGTTTACCCACTCCTTTCCATCTTCTTCCAATTTTGTTGACCCTCCTACTTTTGTGAAATATGATGATGAGTGTACCAAGGCCAACAATATTTTCATTCTTATTGATAAATCCAAACCAACACTTGAGCTTTGCATTACATTTGATCCCAAGGAGATTATTAGGGAACTTTATGGTCCTCTTTAGATTGTTGTAAATATTAATGGTCTTCCCTCTCGTGAAGTCCTTATAGATCCTACTTAAATGGTGAATTTTAGAGCTGAAGAATATCTTTTTACATGACACCCCCATTAAAAATCCTATGACAAATCAGGTGTGATTATTAAAACTTTCAATGGTTTCACTTATCCTACCCATGGTTCCATCACCTTCCCCATTTAAGTTGGTAAGAAAACCTTAAATGTTATTTGTTTTCATCCCAAATTTTGATCAATTTAAAGTTATACTTGGCCTTCCTTGACTCACTTCCATGAAATCCAATGTCTCTCCTATCCATAAGTATTTGAAATATTTCCATAATGGGGAAATCATAATGATTGACCATAGTCTCTATCAGCCTTTATCCAATGGAGGGAACTTTGACCTTGAATTCTTTTGGCCTAGCATGTCTCAACCAATTCAACCTTACCAAGACCATTTCTTCCTATCCTATCAAAAATTCAAAGCCCAAAAGATTTGTGAGCTTATCAATTCTCCTATAGTTCCATCTCCTTGCCCCAAACTTGGACTTCTTCCTACACCTTACATACCTCCTATGTATGCTTCAATTCTAACTCCTATATCCTAAAAATTCCCTTCAATTTCTATATCTCAACCTAGTGTGGTTCCTTCTATTCTTCCTCTTAAAGAAGAAAAATGGCCTTATGTTGATTGATCCTAAACCAACATGGATTTCAAGAAAAACCAGATGTAATCGATGTGCCTATGATCATCGTCATAGACCTCATGTTAGGGCCTTTGAGATTGCTTCCCAAAATATGTCCTCTCCTAAGACACCTTAAAATTCCTTGATTCCCTTTGACCAACCTATGCATAACCCAACGGATTGAAGAATTTAATCTAAAGAAGATGAAATTATGCAAACATAATTATTCTATTTGTATTAGACATTTTTATTGTGGTTAATTTGGATGAAGAAGATACTCTTGATGATTATGACTTCAATATTTCTAATGAGAATGATGTCAATGCTTACCATTTTGATGATATTTATGAGCTTATTGATGTTAATCATTATTTACTTGCTAGATTTATAAAATAATTATCCCTAGTTCCTAGAGATAAACAAAGTGACTCACGATTAGAGCATGGCAATTATTTGGACCTTGAAATAGCTCCATCTATTGTGCTCGAAGTTGTTCCTCTTATGTATTTCCCACCTTCCCTAAATGATAAAAATTGAGATGAGGGGGTAGGCGATATGCTTGACTAGCTCTTCTTGTATGGTGGATTATTTTGTGTCTATTTGTCATACTGTGCTTCCCCTGTGATGTGTTGTTTACTATATATTTTGTTTAGATTTCTTTAAATGATCCTTGTTGCTCTATTGGTGCAAGGTGATAAAGGAATTTACTTGTTATGACATTCCTCTATCTTATTTATTCTATATATTTTATACATGTTATGTCATACATGTGCTATTGTTCATAATTATGACTTTGTGTTGTTTGATTAGGGATGACGCAAAGCAGTAGCAACCATTCTTTTTGGTCTCTAAAATGTTGACCCAAAAAGAATCCTCTTTGTATCTCTTATGTGATCTTCTTCAATTGTGCTTGTAGATCTAATATATTTGGCGATGATGTCAATTTATTGTGATATAATCCTTGATATACATGAGTTATCAATGATCATACTGACCCTAGAGTTGGTAGATCCCTTTTATGCTTTCTTTTGTCATTTGTTTCATTTCCCTTGGTTTGTCCTTGCTTGGAGGTATCTCATAGTGGAAACATCTCTTGTGGGTGCATGCATTCTGTATTAAAGACATTGCTCCCATTAAGGCATTCACAATCTCTTTAACATAGGGCATACACTTTTCTCCTAGTTTAACATTTTACACACACATACACAATGATTCAATGCAATCTCTTATGCATATGGCTAAGGAGACAATGTTTTTCTTGGACCTATATTTTACATTACATTATCACACCCTGTGCATTATCTAATAGTTCTCTTTGGAGACCATGCTTTCCTTAGGAGTGATCTTTATTTTTTGGATCCCTTTAGAGACAATTATTTCCTTAAGGACTGATCCTCTTTTGGAAAATTTCCTAAGTGGACTATGTTTCACTTGGTTATCCTTTTCTGATGGGTTGAATAGCATAAACACAACTTGCTAGACTATAAATTTCATCTTTTGTAGTGGCATTTTATCTTCATGGCTCATAGTAAATTAAAACCTTAGTAGGCTAGTTTTTCATGTCTTTCTCTCTCCCTCTCTTTTGAGTTTTTCTTCTTTTATCTTGGTTTTGGATTTGATGAAGACCTAAGTCACTTCGGGGCTTGGTGTCTCCTTCTCTCCTCGACCTTGATAAAAAATTTCCAATGCATTGATCTACTTTACTGTGAGCATGAGGTAGTTTCATATCCTACTAAAGCGAGGGCTAAATGTATCATCCCAAATTGGAAGCACCTATAATTAGATCTCATTTTTTGCATTCTTGATATTTCATGTCTATTATTCTTGATCTATCTATCCACCGCCTGTATTTTTGGATTTCTTTCCTCCTACCCAACTCCTAGTCAGCCTCCTTCAAGTTTTGAGCTTTGAAATGTTGTGAGATTTATAAAATAAACCCATCTCTCCTAGTTTTGACATACACAATTAATATTTCAATATCCACAATCAATATTTTTAAGCACTCTCCTACAATTTCACATCTAAGCATTCAAGATCACGTTTTCAATAATTTGGCAAGCATCCAAAGCATCATTGAAGGTAATATTCTCCATTGTAACAAGCTTCTCTCCCATGATGACCAAGTAGAGAAGATCTCAATCAAGCAAGAAGATCATTTGTTCATCTACATGCATTCATCCATCCATTCTTCAAGGAAAAATTTCATTAAGCATAATAACATTGAAGATATTTGAGGAGTATTGATGAATCTATGCATTTTTGAAAGGCATCTTTGATTCTTCTTTACATTCTAAGATTGTAATTCAAAGTAACATACAAGCATCTTCATAGACATCATGATCTCAATATCGGTTTATGGAGGTATATGTTAGAGTAATAAGTTAATTAACTTATTAATTAAATAATTTGATTTAATTATTAAGTCACTTTTTATCTCTAGTTTACTTAAGCTAAACTTTAGGCATATAATAATTAATTCTTGTATTAATTATTATCATGCAACCTAGATCTTTCCCCTTTAGAGTTTTGATTTCTTTTTAAAAGGATTCCCTCTTTGTAAATTATTAATTTATCGATGATGCTATTGCATTGATAGTTTTTCTCCATTGTTTGCACATGATGTTTCATCTTTCATCAATCTGTTATTTATGCCCTCCATAGCTTTTGCTTCTCTTTTTCTATGACAGGTTTGCATGAAGGTGATTCTTGGGAGTTGTAGGGTTGAGTTTTTATCAACTCCAATATGGTATCAGAGCTCCATATCTTCATGCACCTATTCTCTTCATGAGGGATTTGGCCTTGTTCTTTAGATCTGTATTTTTCAAGAGATTTTATGTTTCAGATTTTTGTGGATTGGGGGGGGTTTATTTTTGGAGCACTTTGAGCTCAAACGAACCTCACAGATTGCGCTCAAAAGACCCAAAAACCCCTATTTTCATATAAGGCATGTCCAATTTGGACACAATTGCATTCCGAGGCAAAAAAAAAATTTTGTTGTACGACCCTTTTTTGGGCATGTTTTTCGAGGCAGAAAAAAAATTTCCAAAAGATTTTTTTTCTTGGTACCTCTACCAATTTTGGCTGAAATTTTGGTAGTCCCTCCATATTTAGCGACATCATCAGATTTAGTCAAGCTTCACCAACTTTAGCTGCGATTTCTTGGGACTCTTCTTGTTTTAGAGCAGTCTTCAGTTTTTTGCTCACATCTTGAGCAAACAGAAGCATTTTTGGGCAAATGAGATATCGTCGGAAAGCTGGTTCTGAGCCCTATCTGATTTTGTAGGTTGGATTTTATGATTTTACTATTTTGCATGTATTTTTTCCAGTCAAAATCAGAGTTCTTTTTTTCACTCCAGGAACCATATCTTGCTCATCTAGGCTCTATTTTCCGACTTCTGCATATTGTTGGAAAGATGATTTTGTGCTCTTTCTTTTTGTATGGGTCTCATTTCCAAAATCTGTTCTAGGCACGTTTTTTTTAGTTTTTTTATTTTTAGCAATCTGGTAAATATCTTAGATGTTTCTGTTATAGTAAAAAGGTATTTTCACTTATTAAATAAATCATTATTGATTTAATTATTTAGTCACCTCTTTATCTCTAGTTCACTTAAGCTAAACTTTAGGCAGACAATAAAATTATTTATTAATTATTATCATGCAACCTAGGTTTCTCCACCTTCTGGTGTTCGATCTCCTTTATAAGGATTGATCTCTTTGTAATTATTAATTCTTTTGTAATTCCCTCTATTCTCTCTCTGAAGGAATATTTCATATTTCAAATTATTATGAGTTGTGTCTCCATTCTTTGCTTTTGTGACAGGTATTTTTCATACAGTGGATCTTGGTGATTGAATTCTTCAAATTCTAACATGGTATCAGAGCTTTGTTGTTGCAACCCATTCTTGAGTTTTTTGAAAAAAATTTGGAGCGCTGAGGGTTTCAAGTCTTCAAAGTTTTTTGTATGGATCTAGGGGCAGCTATTTTTCAGAGCACTTTGAGCACAAATTGACCTCATGGTTGCATCTGAAAGGCCCAAAAACCCCTATTTCCATATAAGGCTCATCCAATTTGGACACAATTGAAATATGGGCCCTCTTTTTTGCATTCACGATCTTGACACACTTTCTGAGGCAACAAAATGCCTCGATTTTCACATCACCTCAGTTTTCATTCCGCCTCAAAATTTATGCCACTGAACTGACGGGGAAAAAAATATATTTCTTGGTACTCTACCAAATTTGGCCAAAATTTTGGCAGTTCCGCCAGATTTAGCGGCATCACCAGATTTAGGGGAGCTCTGCCAGACTTAGCTAAGATCACTTGGAGTTCTTCTAGTTCTGGAGCCCTCTTTGGTTTTTTTCTCAAAACTTGAGCAAACAGGGGCACTTTTTTCCAAACATGATATTGTTGGAAAGGTGGTTCCAAGTCCAACTTGATTTTCTAGGTTTGGTTTTTTTTATTTTTTAGTCTTGCAGGGTTTTTTTCAGTCAAAGACGAGGTTCCATTTTGCACTCTGATCACCATATCTTGTTCCTCCGGACTCTATTTTTTGACTTTCGTATGTCATCAAAAAGTTGGTTTTGTTCACCTTCTTCTTGTGTGAGTCTTATTGCCAGAATCTGCTCCAGATATATTTTATTCAGCTTTTTGCTTTTTGGCATTCTGGTGGATATCTTGGATGTTTCAGGTCCTGAGATCATTTTTCTTGCATGGGTTGACTCCTTTTAGCTATTAAATATGTTCTTACAACTTTTAGTCATTCTCGAGTATTGTAGACATCATTCTGTAGCATTTCTTTTTTGCAAACACACTGAGATAAAGTGTCATCATTGCATGTTTTGGATCTTACACATTTTGTGTCTATTTGTAATCACACTACATAATAAAGTGTCATGGGGGGGGGATTTGATCTACCATTATCAAGTGAGTGTTCCTTCCATGACATTAGCCTCATTATGTGTGTCCAGAGATTGATCATCCTTAACACCATCCTTTATATGTGCTTGTACTTTCTTCGACATGTAGTTATTCTTAGAAGCCTCTTTCAGTGTACTTGTCATACCTTTTCATGCTCAGTATTATGTTGNGGGGGGGGGGGGGGGGGGGGGTAATTTCCTATTGGTTCTAATGCTTCCTTGGTTCGATGGAGTGAGATATGTATTCAATATTTGTTCCTATGTACTAGGTGGATGCAATGGCTGGGTACCTATGCATTTTGGTGAGATGGATCATTTACCATATGAACACTTCTTTCATTCCTATTTTGGAGGCATCTTCCATATTTTAATAATCTCTTCATACTTTGGTGTTTTTTTTCATTTGTATTTTTGAGTTTTGATGTTTGCCTTGTTTTCCATCTTGATCCGAGTAGTGTCATTTGAGGGCACTCATGCATATTACAGTCTTCTCTACCTGATCATATTCTATTATAGTGGAGATTCCATCAATTATTTTTTAACAATGTTTGCAGCTTCATGCTTCAGTGGTGTTCTACATGTTCTTCTTTTGATCATCTCTTCAGACTTTGGTGTGGTTTTCATTTGTATCTTCGAGTTTCAATATTTGCCTTTGTTTGCCATCCTGATTCGAGTAGTGTCATTTGAGGGCACTCATGCAGATTACAGTCTTCTCTACCTGATCTTTGTTCCTATCTTCTGGGACATTCTCTAGTTTGGAGGCTTCTTTAGTCCTTCACTAGTATTCATCTCTTCTTGGAGAGGGGTTTTTCCCATTGGGTTTTCTCCATTTCTCCTCTTTACAGAGATTTTTGTAATTGCGTACCTGATTAGGCCATATTGTCAGGACCCATTTCCTGCATTCAGTAGATGTTTCTAGGTTTTTAGCTTCACCCTAAGTTTATCTTAAGGGAGGGTGTTAGAGTAAAAAGGTATTTTCACTTATTAATTAAATTGATTTAATTATTCAGTCACCTCTTTATCTCTAGTTCACTTAAGATAAAATTTAGGCATATTATAATTAATTCTTTATTAATTATTATCATGCAACCTAGGTTTCTCCACCTTCTGGTGTTTGATCTCCTTTATAAGGATTGATCTCTTTATAATTATTAATTCTGTTGTAATTCCCTCTATTCTCTCTCTAAATGAATATTTCATCTTTCAGATCATTATGAGTTGTGTCTCCATTCTTTGCTTTTGTGATAGGTAATTTGCATACAGTGGATCTTGGTGATTGAATTCTTTGCATTCTAACAATTTTAGGTCTTGGGATCATTTTACTTGCATGGGATGAATCCTTTTTAGATGTTACTCATGATCTTACATATTTTTTTCATTCTTGAGAATTGTAGACATAAATTTCTGTAGCATTTCTTTTTTTTTTGCAAACGCACTGAGATAAAGTGTCTTTTGTTGCATACTTGGGATCTTGCACATGTTTGTGTTTGTTTGTACTTGCACTAAATTATAAAGTGCCATGGGGGGTTTGATGTTTTCTTTATTTGTTATCTACATTTGTCACGATAGTGTTCCTTCCATAATATTATCCTCATGATGTGTGTCAAGAGAATTATCCTTCCATGACACCATCCTTTATATGTGTTTGTACTTTCTTCTGCACTTTCTATGTTCCTGGTTCATTGTCATGCAGTTGTTCCCAATAGTTTGTTTCAGTGTACCTGTCTGAAGGCATTATATTTTTCCATTAGTATACTTAGAGACAAACATGCTCTGCACCATCGGTTTACTCTACCCCGACAGACAGGGCACAACACTATCCGACGCCAAGGTTACCCGACAAACACAGTTAAGTGTTATCTGATGACAAAAAAGTAAAAGAAACCCGACGAGTAACAATAGTGCTACCTGATGGAACAATAAAGAGAGGAACCCGATAGATACAGGGAACTCAATGAAAAATTTGGTCAAGGAACGCCGACAGACTGCAAGTTCAAACCGACGACCAAGAACCGACAGTCAGTTACATCCCGCAAAAAGTGGATCTGACTTTCCACGTCAGATAAATCACTAAATTTCTATTTATAGCTTCTCGATTTTCTTTTAAATCCATTATGTGCGGAGAAAGCAATGTATTCATTATTTTTTTAATTAGTTTTATTGTTTTAGAACATGCAAACTAAAGATCAAGGTCAAGTTGTAAACCTTGGATCTGAGAGTTAACATTGTAAAACGTGAATTCCAAGATAGGTCAAATAATTGTATAAATAGATGCTTAATCCATTGAGAATATTTGTTTATCAATGAAGATAGTAGCCATGGAGAGAAACTAAAGACCAGATAGAGAATTCATCCAGAAGAACACAAACGGAATCAAATTAGTTTTCAAGAACAGAACAGAGGCTACCGACAAGCAAAGAAAAGGTATTCATCAATCACTTAAGGTGATATTAGTATTGTAAGAGCTTTAATGGATATGTAAATCAGCAATAGTAGATTGCATACAGTCAAGTCAACATTTGTACTCATTCTAACAAGTGTAGTACACTAATGAAATCCTTTCAAGAAAGGTGGGCTTAACCGTCCTATTGTAAATCTCATAACTGAGTGCACACTTAAATCAGTGTTGCAAAAGCTCTTAACAAAGTAGATCTTAACATGTCTCCACCTTAATACTAGACTAATAGGGTAGATCATCAGAAGTGATCAAATTGTAAGCCTTAACCAGCTCCCTTCCATTCTGCGGATAGTGAAGTTTTGTGGGTGCCATCCCCACCGCAGTTTTTACTTCCTAACAGTAGTTTTCTGTGATACCATATCTTGTGTTATGTGTTTATCATTTTCATGAATGTTTCTATGACTGTTGAAAACTTTTAAAGATTGTGAACAAACAATACATGCATAAGAAAGAATAACAGTAATGGTTGGTAATACATAATTGAATGATTACTAATGATGAATTGTGAAAAGTGTTAAAAGTTTTAGAGGTACTGATTCACCCCTCCCCTCTCAGTACTACTTCCCATTAATTCCAACGCATGTCATGCCTCTCCCTGCTTAGCATTATGGGGGGTATCTCATGCTGGTTCTATTGCTTCCTTAGTTCGATGGAGTGAGCTATGTATTTAGTATTTGTTCCTATGTACTAGGCAGATGCAATGACTGGGTACCTATGCATTTCGATGAGATAGATCATTTACCACATGGTCACTCTTTCATTCTTATTTTAGAGGCATCCTTCCATCTTTGATTGACCATCTCTTCAGACTCTAGTGTTTATTCTATATGTATCTTCAAGTTTTGGTGTTTGCTTTTATTTTCCATCCTAATTCAAGTAGTGTCATTTGAGGGCACTCATGCAGATTACAGTCTTCTCCACCTGATCATGTTCTATTACAGTGGAGGTTCCAATAGTTATTCTTCGATAGTGTTTGCAACTTCATGCTTCAAAGATGTTCTTCATGTTCATCCTTTGTTCCTATTTTGTGGGACATTCTCTAGTTTGGAGGCTTCTTCAGTCCTTCACTAGGCTTCATCTCTTTTTGGAGAGGGGTTTTGGCCACTGGGTTTTCTCCTTTTCTCTTCTTTATAGAGATTTTTTGTACTTGGGTACCTAATCAGGCCATATTTTCGGGACTCATTTCCTACTTTCAGTAGTTGTTTCTAGGTTTTAGCTACTCCCTAAGTTTATCTTAAGGGGGGTGTTAGAGTAATAAGTTAATTCACTTATTAATTAAATAATTTAATTTAATTATTAAGTCACTTATTATCTCTAGTTTACTTAAGCTAAAATTTAGGCATATAATAATTAATTCTTTTATTAATTATTATCATGCAACCTAGATCTTTCCCCTTTAGGGTTTTGGTATCCTTTCATAAGGATTCCCTCTTTGTAAATTATTAATTTATTAAGGATTCTATTGCATTGAGAGTTTTTATCCATTGTTTTCACATGATGTTTCCTCTTTCATTGATCTATTATTTATGGCCTCCATAGCTTTTGCTTCTCTCTTTCTATGACAAGTTTGCATGTAGGTGATTCTTAAGAGTGGTAGGGTTGATTTTTTATCGACTCCAATAGTATATAAGTTTACGAGGTAGATCTAATACTTATCTTAAATTTACATACTTTCCTTTCATGCAATTTAATTTCTATTTCAAGGTTGATTCCTCAACGAGGGTTTGTTTAAGGAAAACCCCTTTCAACCCAACATTTTCCCTATTTTCTATGTGCAGAAATAGGTGGCAAACATATCATTTCAAATCTGGAAAGTATAGGATTTGACATATAGCCTACAACTACGTTCAATCAAACATACTGGGAACAAGACACCTTTGTCACCCTCCTTCCCAAGAATAGGACACCCTAGGAAACCTCTTCCTTGCAAAACAAGTCCAAATTGAAATTACAGGTCAGTGTTGTTCTTTGGTTTCTATTTTTGGTACTCATACATGTGTGTCTATTTTATGTCAATCTGTCTATTTTGCAACTTGTCATTTTTTTTATCTTGGATTCTATCTTTCATTAGTCAATCACATTTCCCCAATCAATTCTCACATACACAAAAATTAAGGATCATTGCACTCGCCTAGCTTAAGTCCTACTTGGGCCTAGTGGGTCATCTTCCTTCTGATTGTGCAATAACAAAGAATTGGTTAGGTGTTGCACTAGGGAACCACTCTAGAATCCCTTTGTTGTTTTCCTAACCACCCTTTTCTTATTGTGCAACTACTTGATAGACATTGCCCATATTTTATTTTAGGTGCATTATGTTATGCTTATCCTTCATAGATATGGATCTCGAGCTATGGATTGATGGTTAGTCCTAGAGGATTTAGTTTGATAGATGTTTGACATTGATTATCTCCTTGTGCATATGGTTTGTTATAATGATATTGTTATGAGAATATTAAGAGATGATTTTATGGGTCATATTTCCTTCATTGGGAATGATTATTAGAAATTTGATCTTCTTTGTTATAAGAGGCTTACATCCATGTTGGCATTACATGATATATATGTATGTTTGGTCTAAGAGATTGAGTAGAATTTTGGATAGTGTTATGGATTTTCATTTGCGGTATTTCGGAGGAGATCATACTTGACACAACAATACTTGTTTGAGGTGTTGGTAGATGGACACATATGATTTACATGTTTCTCTCTCTTTGTTCTATGGTTTCTTCCATGTGATTAATGTTCATATGATTAGGGAGGATGGTGACATATTGTGGGAGAGTATAGAGCTACTTAGGGTTCATGTGTGAATCATTTTAATTGCTCTTGGTTATTTATGTTTTGATTTACTTAGCACACCTTGATGTGAGCATTTATTGGTAGACTTGATATTCTTTTAACTTCATTTCCAAAATTGGTATCACCTATGCAATGTGAGTTCTTGGATATGTATGTTCTTCATTGACATATTTTGATATAAGGAACTTGATTGCAGTTTATGGGTTGATATGTTGGCATGAGTTTACTAATGTTGACTATTCCTAGGAGGTTTAGATGTTTGGATGCATTGGCATGTGTTATGAATTTAATTTTTTATCATGTGGGTTTTTTGTCTCACGACTGCAACTTTGAACCTTTTTATCATATTGGGTTTGATGCATGTGTTCATAAATTGACGTATCTTTACCTTGGCGTGCTCCTTTTCTTCCATAAGTGGCATGTTGGAGAATGAGAGGAGTTCTCACTTGAGATGGTGGTCACTTGGTTTTATTGCAAGTATCTTTATGAAGTATGAAAATATGGTCAATATTTATGTGGTTATGTATTTCATTGATTGACTCATATGCAATGTATACAAGTGGGAGAATGTAGGGATAAGGTGTTGTACACCTAATATATATATATATATATATTGTTATATTTTATAATTGTTTATGTTGCACCTAGGAGCACATAGATTTTGTAGGGCTTTCATTTTCAGGGGCAATTTATATGTTGTATTATAACATTGGGGGTTATATTTAATGTGGGTGTCACAATGAGATATATTATATTGTAATTATTTAATATTGAGAAAATAAATTTAATAAAGTGAAAACTTAATACCCAATATTAAATGAGGGATCAATGGTTGTGTTTGTATGGTTTATGTAATAGCACTTGATAGTTTTACAGGAGATTGTTTCTATAAAATCAACCCCATGAGTTGTTGTTTAAGGTTAGCCAAGTTAGCATTTGTATAGGTTTGAATTATAGCATAAGATGTATGGTTATAGGCTTGTTTACATGGAGTGCTGGTAGGTGGCTTGTGATCCAAAAGTGTTCATGTGTGTATTGCAATGTTGCATTGTTGAATAATACATGAATGATTGATGCTTTTCGCATGTGGATTTTTCTCTCAAGAGGGTTTTCCTAGGGTATATCTTGTGTTATCTTTGATGGGTATGTTGCCTATTATTTTGCATGTAGATTTTGAGTACTTATTTGATTGGTTTCTCACATGGGTTATGTGGAAATTGTCATTGTATATAGTTGTATATTTGTAACAACTAGTATTATTTTGAATTTATTATCAATACACTTTAGACACTAACACACCCATGTTTTAGTCTTGGGATTCAATGCAACCACACTAATGTCATGCCAATCATGTTGTTCTACACACTTGTGTCAAAGATTTGTTATTTCATGTGAAACTTGTTCTTTGATCCTTTTTCCTTATCACATATAATTTTTATATCCTTTTGGATCACACTATGAAAATCAAAATGATAAATTAGAGAATGGAGAGAAAGAAGAGGATTCATGTGAAAATTTTGAGTAGGTTTAATATGTAGAATCATTCAGTGCAACATTGAGATGATCCATGAGGTAAGTTAGATATTTCAAGAAGGTTATCTCTTTAGAGGATAGAGAATTTTAGATAGAAGCGATACATGAGGACCACGAGGTCTTCACTGATGGGGCAATACAATACCACATGCAATCATATTGGGGGGGTTAAAAATAGGCAAAAATAGGGCAATATATTGCCTTTATGAACTTGTCTAATGGAAGGAAACCCATTGCTTGCAAGTGGATGTATAAAAATAAATTTGTAATAGATGGATTATTAGAGAGATATAAACTAGAGGTCTGGTGAGGGTTACTCTTAAAGAGGAGTTATTTTTTGTGAAATTTATCTTCTATTGTTGAATTGTCTTCCATTAGATTCCTACTTTCTATTATTATTGCTTGTGGTTTTAAAGAACAAATAAATGTTAAAAAGTTACTTTCTTGCATGAAAGTCTCGAAGAAAAATATTACATATGACAATCAAATGGGTTTGAAGTAAAAGACAAATAAAATTTGATTTATAGTTTGAATAAGTCCTTATATGGTTTGAAACAATTGCTTTGAATGTGGTATTAGATGTTCAATAATAAATTAGAAGTAAAGATGATCATTATGTTTGCCTCATGTGTAGGTTCTCGATATTAAGTTGAGTTTTAGTAGAAGTAAAGTTGATCATTATGTTTGCATTAAGTGTATGTTCTCCATATTTTATGTATTTGGTGGTTTTAGTTTTACAAATCCATTTATGGAGGATAGTTGTTTCATGAGTTTCTTTAAAGTTGAATATGATTATGTTAGCAAAATGTTGTTAGATTGAAGGAAAATAGTTAAATATATTGTCATTGCTTTAAAGAAATTTTTTTTTTTGAATAAGATTTCTCTACATATCTAATATTATGAAACTTATTACGCCGTAGGCATTCTCTATATGAGAAAGAGAAGCTGGATTTTTAGATCAATGGTGGAAAATGGTAGAGACAAAATGACTACCATTGAAATGATCTCAAGCGTTGATTCTTACTTGTTAATTTCAATGATTCAAAGGATAAAAGCACTGTTTGATGGAACGGTTCGCCAGTGATATTTACCATTGTCGGTTATATGAAAATAGGGGCAGGTGATTGATTGAGCAGATATGCCTGGTGAATAGAAAATATTGATTGCTTCTGTCCGCTGGATATTACCATTTAACATTTTACGTAATTTTATCATTGTAGTGAAGAAAATTATCGGCAATCAGCACAGTTCGTATAATTACTTCAAGTCTGAACTCTTTCATCCTGACCATCGACCGCCTTAGATATTACATCCTTCATCTCCTTAGCCTGTGCTGAGCTTTGCCTGATGCAAACATCCACATCCTTCCAATTATCCACACAAAAGTCTCTTGCACACCATTTCTCGCTGGGAAAATTTAAACAAACTATGAGGGAATGATGAAAGCAAAATCCAAGAGCTCTTGTGACGTTGTCCTGAGACATTATACCCTTAAGTTCTAATTGCAGCTCAA
>MU226523.1:1806644-1820243 GCA_018584345.1 Thuja plicata | reverse complement strand
TTAAAAGTTATAGGAAGGGGGTGACGGAGAGAGATGGTTGGATAGAGATATAGATGAATATAAAGTGAGAGGATGGGGAAAAATAGACAGAGAGATAGAGATAGATCAAGAGGTAAAGATAGAAAGAAATTTAGGGAGATACAGAGGGAGACATAAAGAGGGAGAGATAGAGAGGAAGAGTTATCAATTTATTATAAGGAGATCTAGAGAGGATGATGAGTGACAAACAAAGGGACAAATACTTAAATGACCTTTCCATAACTCTACGGCATTCCCATTGCACACTAAGGTGCGATTGCTAGTTTACTAGATGTATGAGAAGTTTAGTCTAGGACTTGAAGTCTAACTCTTTACAGGATGAGCCTCCCTATAACTTCAGAAGGGATGTGTAACATACCCTCATCCACATGTACAGGAGACAAATTAAGAGTTGAACCCACAATTTGGACTACCTAGAATGACAACTAGGCCAAATGAACTAACTCGAATGACAACTAGACCCAATGAACTTATCCCAAGTACTATAAATCTTCTAATTCATAATACTTGAAATGTATACTAAATGAACATTTTTTTATTGTATTTATCACGTTTATCAATATAAATGTGCTATCTCCCAACAATCAATTCATAGCTACTTTAAAAATGTAGATTTGATCAAACAATTCAACTACGTCTATAAGTACGACAACCCTTAGTACATTTGCATATGTAGCGATTGTTATTGCTTCAAAGACAAAATGTTTTCGAAAAAGTTTTCTCGACACTTATCTAATATTATGAAACTTATTTACTAGAAATATGGGAAGTTTAGTCTAATGACTCGAAGTCTAACTATTTACACGACGAGCCTCTCTATAACCTCAAGCGAAATGTGCAACATTGAGTTGAACCCACAATTTAAACTACCTAAAATGATAACGAGACCAAATGAACTAACCCCAATGACAACCCAATCAAATGACCTAACCCCAAAGACCATTAATCACCAAATTCATAGTACTTGAAAATGCTTCTAAATGAACAATTTTTTATTGCAGTTTATCTTTTTTATCAATAAAAATGTATTATCTCACAACAATCAATTGTCGACTGCCCACACGGGTAGTGGAGTTGGTGGGTGGACGACTCATGATCTCGGGTTCGACTCTCGCCCAGATTTGATCGATGAACTTGGCTTGCAGGTAGTTTGGTTCATCCTTGAGAATTAGTCTCGCCTCAGCTCACCCTTGGTACCTAAGATATGGGATGCTAGGTCGCGAGGATATCTTGGGGTTAAAAAAAAAACAATCAATTGTTGAGTACTTTAAAAACGCAGATACGATCAAACAATTCAGCTTCGTCTGTAAGTAGTGCAGCCTTTAGTACATCTGCATATGCAGCCACAGACGAAGTGACATGCGGTTAAAACAAATTCATAGTGCAGTTTGCTCTACTGGAGACGCTGTGTATATGGAAGAGCCAGCAACCTGGCAATTATACGTGTCAGATACTGGGTTACTCCGCTGTTTTTGTGGAGATCTTCCTTCAAAATTTTGGGTGGAGGGCAAAAGAAAATGGTGTTTGAATCATTCACGATAGATATCGGCTTGCAGTTTGGAGCAGATACTTTCACCATCGTAGAAAGTTCGGGCTGTATGGTAAAACCACAAACGCGAAAACAATCGGGGCATTCCGAGAATCGAACTCGGGACCTCTCGCACCCGAAGCGAGAATCATACCACTAGACCAAATGCCCTGCATGGAAGGTTATTTTTATTTTATTTTATTTATTTACATATATAGAGGCGTAACACGTCTACTGATGCAGCATAAGTAATAGTTAGTACGTTAACTTCTGTTAAAAAAGATTTCATAGTGTTTCTGTTTTGGTCTTATTCTTCTCTGTAGTTATTTCATTTTAATGAATATCAATCAGAGCTATTGAAGTCAGCTTAAATTGTCTTGTTGTTCATCAAAGGAGAAACTGTAATTAATATTATTATATTAATATTCCAATATAAAATTCAAAGCCCGTCTAGCTCAGTTGGTAGAGCGCAAGGCTCTTAACCTTGTGGTCGTGGGTTCGAGCCCCACGGTGGGCGATTTGTTTCTTTGAACTTTTATGTAGTGTTGTCCCATCATTTACCATTTTGGAAATGATGAACGGAGATTTTTCCTTTTCGCAACGATTCTCAAGACATTTTGTGCAAAATTTTCCTTGCTCGCCGCATTGTTTTTCTAAATAGAGCCAAGATTATTTTTCTGAATATCTTCTATTTAACCATAACTTGGCCTATTAGCTCAGTTGGTTAGAGCGTCGTGCTAATAACGCGAAGGTCGCAGGTTCGAGACCTGCATAGGCCATTTTCACTATTTTATTTATGGTCACGTGATTGCTGTATTGTCATACAGACCTCAGACCTCTGCCCGGCACTAATTGACTTTTATTGATTGTTGTATTTGTTGTCATAGAGAGTTCTGAAGAACAAATATAGACTTGTGGCTTAAAAGTTGAGCATAATGACTATAGACTCGGAACTGTTGTGTCTATGTAGCAACATATTTGTATCTTAGTAAATAAAATATGTTGTTAACTAAGGTGCAAATATGTTGCTGCATAGACACAGCCGTGGAAATCTACTCTTTCTTATTTTGAGTATTTTTTTTTTATGTTGTCTAGTTTGAACACAATGCACTTACTAGTTGTTTATTTATAAAAAATGTCATACGAGTCAATTGTGTTTTTCCCTATGAGGTTTTGGGTGGAGATTAACTCTGACCCTACATATTGTTCAAAGTGTCTTGGCGGCTAAATTTTTTTTAAGACATTTGAGAAGTTTGAATGTCCTTCAAATGACTGTTAACACTCACTTCCATTTGTCTAAATAATACTCATACTACCATTATACACTAGCTTTGACCAAATTTATGAGATGGATATTATTTTACATTTTAAGTTCTTAGAAATATTTGGTTGTTTGGAAGTCGTGGGTGAAATTGTATTGGTGGCATTATCCATCATAAGAATTAATAGTTCTATCGAAGTAAAAAACTCATTGTATTGGTGGCATTATCCTTTTCGATGGGTTGAACTAGCGTAACACAATCAGCTAGACCTTTCAATTCCATCTTTTGCAACACCTTTTCCTTGTGTGGTTCACAATGGACTAGACTCGCATTGGGCTTTTAATCACACCCTTCTTTCTCTCTTTCGAGCGATGTCTCTCTTATTTTGGTTTTGGACTTAATAAGGACTTAAGTCACTTGGGGGCTTGATGTTTCCTTGTCTCATTATCCTTAATGAGTCTGTCTTATGTATTTGATCTACTTTACTGTGCGCATGAGTTTGTCTCATACTCCTGCTAAAGTGGGGGCTAAATGTATCGTCCTAAAATGTTAGCACCCATTACTAGATGTCTTTTAGGACCTCTTTGGGCCCACTTTAGTGATCTCTAGATCTTGGATGTATTCATGCTTGGAATCCCGTAATCTGCATTTTCTTCCCAATTCTTTTGCACACTTTCCAAGGCCTCCCTTTTCCTTTCAATTGCCTTTACTAGGACTAGATCAGCCAGGTTGACCTATTCCTTTGGCATTTTTGGGGAATTGGCTCCAGGGTCAATGCAGCAGTGGTTTTTTCCTGCCCAGATCTATGGTCGGCCCCACAAATTTGAATCTCATTTTGACATCCATTTTTTTATATATTTGGAGATCCATGCACATTATTTTTGACATCCATTATTGTGCGAGCCTACATGCTATCATTTTTCCAGCAATTGATCAAGCATTCCAATTGAGCATTCAAGATGGTGGATTCAAGATTTGAAGGCCAAGACCATAAAAGATCTCCAAGTCTCCATCTCCTCAAGAAAAGGAAATCTTCTCTCATTGATGCAAGTTTCTCTTTCCCTTGGTGGTCAAGAAGAGGAATTCACAAATCAGTAAGAAAATCCACTCCTCTATTCTAAAGGTTGCAAGCATACAGTCACTCAAGATCTAGGTTTGGCAAGTGTAGATCATTTGCATTTGTGAAGATATCCTTGATCCTACTACATTATAAGCATTCAATTCAAGCATCTTCATGGAGTGACTGATTTTCACATCCATTTCATGCAAGCTATATTTGTCATTTACTTTTCTTATGCAATTACATCTATTTATATTCAAGTTTAATTTCTAAACCGGGGCTTCACCAAGGCATACCCTTGATCCTACTACATTGTAAGCATTCAATTCAAGCATCTTCATGGACTGACTAATTTCTACATCCATTTCATGCAAGCTATATTTGTCATTTGCTTTTCTTATGCAATTACATTTATTTCAATTCAAGGTTAATTCCTAAGCCGGGGCTTGACCAAGGCAAGCCCCTTTCCAAAAACAAAACCTCATTTTTCTTGATTTTAGGTGCAGGTTTTATAATTACAGGCTCTGATTTTTTGGGAATCTGACTCTGGAGCAAATCTGGAGCATGGTGCAACATGTCTTAAGCTCTTAATACTACGTCGTGATTCTTAGACTAGGTCACCTAGGTTGACCTAGTCCTTTTGAAGATTCAGTTTGGTAGTTCAGAAGTCTCAGATCTCAGACTTTCAGATCCGGAGTTATTTCAGATTTTTACGAAGTTCCGATAGTCAAACCCCATCTTGAAGCACATTCCTTATCTTCAAGCTTTTCAAGGTGGGTTCAATTTAACCCCTCTTTTGCATTCATTTTTATGTCTCAGCTCTGATTTTCTGGGAATCTGACTCTGGAGCAGGGTGCAACATGTCTTAAGCTCTCAGTACTACGTCGTGATTCTTAGACTAGGTCACCTAGGTTGACCTAGTCCTTTTGCAGATTCAATTTGGTAGTTCAGAAGTCTCAGATCTCAGACTTTCAGATCCGGAGTTATTTTAGATTTGGACGAAGTTCTGATAGTCAAACCCTAGCTTGAAGCACATTCCTTATCTTCTAGCTTTTCAAGGTGGGTTCAGTTTACCCCCTCTTTTGCATTCCTTTTTATGTCTCAGATTTTGTGTTAAATTCTGTCAATTTATCTCAGTCGTAGTTTCAGATTTTCCTAATGTAGTTCTTTTACATTACTTCACAATCTTATCTTTAAGGAATTCCCCTTTTCAATTTGCATTCTATCTTCAAATCTAGGTCTTGCATTAGCATCCCTTCAAATCTAGGTCTTGATTTGGGCTTGAGTTGAATCCTATTGAAAAGGCATTCCCAATGTACAACTTAAGGACATTAGGTTAATGAATTCACAATCAATTTGCATTAACAAACAATCAACTCAAAACATCCACAACAAACACAAAACACAAAACCCTAATTTTGTTTGTGTACACTTAGCTATGGGCTTAACAATCTCTACAAAATTATAGATCAACCTTCTAGCAAAGTTAATTTGTCCAAAGAAAGATTGTATTCCTTTCACTATTTTTTAAATTGTAATTCTATCATTAGTTACCATTCTATCCATATTGATCCCCACTCTCCCTTGAATACAATACGACTGAGTAACTTTCCTTCTATAACCACAAATTAAGATTTCTTAGGCTTCAAAGATATTGAAAACTTAAGAGCCTTAGTTAATATCTTTTACAAGTGTCTACAATGATCTTCCTTTTTTGAATAAGCTTTAAGACCATCCTAATACACCACCATAATTATGTTTATCAAATATGCAAAGGCTACATCCATGACTCATTGAAAATTGTCTCTAGCATTTTTTAATCCAAATGACATTCTAGCATAGACATATGTTCCCCAAGCAATGGTGAAATCTATCTTGTATTGCTCTGATTCTTTGACTTTAACTTTCTTGTATCATGAAAAGCCACCCATAATGGAAAGTAACTCACAACTAGTAACCTTCTACAACAAGGAATCCATGTTTGATAAGGGGTAATTACCTTTGAGTGAGGAAATATTGAAGTTCCCGAAGTCAACACGTAGTCTAATATCCCCATTCTTCTTTCTTACCGACGCTAAATTAGATACCCAAAAAAAATATCTAATAGGCTTGATTATTCCACTCTAAGATTCATGAGTTCCTCCTGCATTTTTGGTGCTAGTGTTGGATTTGTTGGTCTTTGTTTTTTTGTGAAAGTCTTGGCTATAGGTTTTAGTGGTATCTCATGTTGGAATAAGTCCTCCATGTGTACATTTGGATCATCATAAGACCAAGAAAATACATTATTTTACTTTCCTAGTAATGCGAGCGACGATTCCTCTAATTTTAAGGGGGGAGCCTTTTTCCTATGTACACATTCTTGGAGAATGCTCTTATCCCCAATTTATCTCTTCCAAACCTTCACTTTTTGTTTGTGTTGGCTTCATAGTTGCCATATCATTTCCTTCAAACACTCTTCCAAAGCTACCAACCCTCTAGGAATCTTTTTTGTTTTCAATTGTACTACTTCTTTTCCAAAGACAATGTCCTTTTGATGTATGTTCTCCACAAGGGCATTATCTATTTCTTGTGTGTCATAGTGATCAATGTATTACAACAATTTCAATAGGTCATCATCACCTTCAAAAACCTACCAATTGCATATATTATATGGGATAGAGGGCCTTGTTCTCACCTCAACATCAAAAATCCTTTCCAATGTGATGCCATTACCTTTTCGGGCTATGTTTTCAAGAAAGCTTGCTATCATATTTTTGGATCTGTCCACCCAATCAATTGAGAAAGCATTGAACATATATATTGAGTCCCACATTGTGTTTTTGTACTACTTGAGCCTCTTATTTTTTGAATAACATTTTGATCTGACTTGTGGAACTATTGACTCTAAATATCCAAAAATAACAAGTAACTTTATACCATGTTTAATGGTTAAGCTTAATCCCAATGAGAGAGCTTCATATTGTGCCACATTGTTCATACATTCAAATGTTAACAAGAAGGAATGTTAAAATGTTTTACCATTAGGTGTGACAAAAATCATACCATCCCCATTTCCTTCTTTACTACAAGCCCCATCAAAATACATTTTCCAAACACAATCCTCATCTTGTTTGCATGAGTATTAATTAGGTCATTGTTATTTAATTAAGATTGCAAAGTTTCCACTATAAAGTTTCCCATATCCGTGTCACAAAATCAAATCAATTGATTGGGGTCAATATTCTCAAAGATGTGTGGCGACCTAAGTTCTCTTTCAATTTTAATTTCTTTCACATCCACAAGCATTGTTGCATAAGACAAGTCTAATTGAACATTTCCACCTACTAGTCCTATCCACTGTCTAGAAAGGAGCATTCCATAATTAGGAGCTACATCTACAAATGTGACATTTTTTGTATATGTGGCTTCAAGATGTGAGCCAATTTTAATCACTAGGTCTTTCATGATTCCTATCACAGGACCTAACCTATTGTCCATAGCATAATATTTCCCATGAGTGCTATCAACCCAAAGTCCTAATTCCTTCATGACTGCAAAAAGCATTATGTTGATTGTTGCTCCCAAATCCATCATGTGTTTTTTAACCAATTTATTGTTGATCAATATAGTCAAATAGAAAGGATCCATTGTGAAGGATTTTTGGTTAAAGTGGTCCCCAAGTACACTTCCAGGGCCTCCACACCTTCTGGCTCATTTATTGGATTGATTGTTTTGTTGTTAATAATATTATTTTGGTTCTTAGTAAGATTGTCTAAGACTTTTGATATCAATTACATTGCACTATTTTTGTATTCAATGATCTTCATCATTTCTAGCAGTGGTACTAAAACCTTCATATATGATAGGGCATGAGCCATGTAAAATGACGGTACTACATACATCTAATCATTTATTTCTTGTTCCTCCTTTCTATGGGATTCCTATTTTTTATGCTCTTTGATACTTTATTTTTCCTTCCCTCTAGCAGGTGCTCCTTTAATACTTGTTGTTGATCATTTGAAGCTATTTTTCTTATACTAATTTTATGTATCATCCTAAAAGGTAAGCACCATTATTAGGTGCTCATTTTTAGCCCCATTTTAGTATGTATGGGTTCCCACATTGATTTCTCATTCTTCTAGCACCCATCACATCCTATATTAACATTATTTGTTCAAAACTCGAGGTTGGCTCTTGCTTCTAGGCATGATTTCCTATTTTTCCTCCAATCAAATAATTCATTTCCTCACCTAGGACCTATTCATTTATTTTCTACTTTCGAGACCCTTCCCGACCTCACAACCACCTATAATTTATCCCCCCTCTTCTTTTCACATTCCCTAACATCCCGAAAAAAAATTGAGTTGATTTTACCTGGAATAAGTCGACTGGCCCACTTGTTCTTGAGTTTTTGAGCCCGAATTGGGTGATGGGATCGATGACGGGGTTTTCCTTTGAGGTTTAGATTTAAAGTCGGTCTAGATTTAATTTGAGCCCTGAAATGAGTATAAAAGGAGACATTCTCCTCTCATTTTTAGATATCCATCCTTATGCAAGTTATCTATGATCCATCTACAATTGAAAAGCAATCCATTATTTCAAGAAAAAATGGATTTCAAGATCTCTTTTTAAATCAAGCATCTAAATCTTCAATCCTTATTCCTCATTAAGCATTGTGGCAAACTACAACATCCATCATTCAAGGCTTTGGTTTCATGATTTTCTATTAGGTTTTTGTGGAGTACAAGCTATTGCATCAACAGTTTTGATCACATCCAAAGAGGCATTGCATCATCAAGGTATAAGGTGATTTGTGTTTCAAATCTAGCTTCCATTTCATCTTTCCTTATGCAATTTTAATTTTATTTCAAGGTTAATTCCTAAATAGGGGTTCGAACACGACAAACCCCTTTCCATAACATTTTCCCCTTCTTTTCTGTGTGTGGGAGCAAGTTACGAAGTTGTGGATTGAGATCTGGGGAATAAACAAAGTCACAAGAACCTGGAAAATGTTATCAGATTTGGAAGAGTCAAAAAAAAGTTGACCTGTTGGCTTGTTCCTCAAAAACCAACTTTTTCCTACACTTTTTGATTGAAAATTCTAGGACAGAAAGATTTAGGTCTTTGTCTTCCAGATCCAAAGTTACAACATATTCTTACATTACAACAACAATAATTAAGATTCAAAGTACCATCTTCTTCATCTCATTTCTAGGTGCATTTGTCCTTACTTCTTTTCCCTTGCATTTACTTTATTTCAGATCTATCACAATCTATCATTTATCAATATATTTTAGGAATAAAAAAAACCCCACAAAATATAGATTTTGCATTAGCACCCGTCCTCCCTTTGGTTGTGCTAATCATATTCATTTTGTGGGAGGTTTTTTATTCCAATGTATATCATAGGGCTTGGTGAGTGATCTAGATTTTAGAATTGCTCACAATTTTATATTATACATTTTGGTGAGCCCGACTCTTCTTACATACTTTTGATTTGGTGTCTAGATCTACCTTGTATGCATTGCATTAATCAGTCTTTGCATCATACTTTTGCTACATTGTATGTATTTATATCTTCTTTTCACACATTACATTGTTGCATTTTTTTGTTACATTCATAGATCCATTGCATTATTTCATTTCATTTCCATGATTACATGTTTCAAAACCATAAAAAAATACACAATATTTCATTTCATGCATTAGTAATCATTGCATTTCAAAAAGACAAAAACAAAATTTTATGTTATTCCATGCATGTTTTCCTTTTAGATATGTTTTAAAATACATCTATTTTCTCAAGGTGATAGTGGTTGAGCCTCCCTTTTATAACTTTATCCCTTACCTAAGGATCCCCCTCTCCATGAGGCCATGTCAGTGCAAGAAGATGTTTTTAACCCTTCTTTCAATAATCTCTCTTTCATAAGAAGTATTGAAGATTGATGTCAACTCTTCTATTGATATGTGCTTCCTCCATGAGAGAACCTTTCCTTCTATCTATTTCCACAATTTTACCTTTAGGGATGAAACTTTGATGAATAAGGATTATACTTCTCATGTTTGCAATAATCTCCCTATTTGGGATGAACCACTAGATAATGATGTTGACTATTCTCTTTCTTTTGAAACAACTTGGTCAAAGATGATGATATAATGGTTGAAATTTCTTCTACTTCCTCTAAATATGATGCATTCATTCTTGATGTTTCTCCTTCTCCTAATACATACTCCATTTATGAGGATATTTTAGAGCAAGAGGACATTACAAATACTTTTATTAATATCACCTTACCTTCATTTGACACCCCCTCTAGCGATGAAGCATTAAAGGAAGTCCCTAATCCCTATTATAAGGAAATATTGGAAGAAGAAGATAATATCATTACTTATTTCATTAATGTTTTCCTTCTAGTGATGAACCCATGAACAATCTAGAGCTTGATCAAGTCAATGTTATCAATGTTTTGAGTAATGAAAAACCTAAGGTTGTCATTTATCTTCGTCAACCTAAAAAACAATGATCATTGTGGTAAAATGTGCTCAACAACCTTATTATTATGTGGTTTCCCACACTTATAACATGAGAAACAACCAAAAACTTACAAGTTCATTTGTTCCTCCTTCTCTTCCTCCTCATCCAATTCTTCCTTCCACACCTTGTCTTCCTCAAAATATTGGAAAGGAGAATGATTTATTATAACAACTTTGTGCCACCCCTACCAAGATATCTCTTTGGAAGCTTATTCAAACTTCAACTACTTATCATGAAGCATTATAAAAAGCATTTTGAAATGTGATTGTCCCACCTCCTAGGAAAGACAATATCACTTCCATCTTGGAATAAATGAATGTGACTATCAATAAACCTCAAATTATGTTTTCTCAAGATGAGTTACCTTCTAAATAAATCCAAGATAAACATGAGTCCCTTATGGTGTCTTTCCTTATCAATGGTAATATCATTCGCATGACCTTAATTGATAATTGGTCTGGATTAAATATTTCAAGTATGGACATATGTGAAATCAAAGTTGATGCTTCAACTATTAAACCTAATCATGTCCCTATTTGTGGCTTTGATAATGTTTCTAAGAAAACATTGGGTGTTATCACTTTGCCTATTAAGGTAGGTTCTTTTATTTTACCCACACCTATTCATGTCATGCTCGATACTCTTAACTATAATCTTCTCTTAGGGTGGCCATGGTTACATGCCATGCATGTTGCTCCTTCAACTCTTCATCGCAGAGTGAAGTTAATCTATAATAGTTTGTTGTGTACTCTTCTTGTTGATGATAGACCCAAGAGTTTCTTACAAACTGAATATGATTCTCCTTCTATCCCTACAACATTTAAACACAACATATCTCCTCCTAAAGATACTTCTTCTCCTACAAGTTCCCTTTTAGATGATGATTGGGGGTCCTTAGACTTTATGACATATTTTCTAGGTGAATACAAAATTTATAATGACAACACAAGATCCTTCAAGGGACCTAGTGTGTCATTGGTTCAACTTGATTCTCAAAACAATTCAACCCCAATCTCAAATATGGTTTAGGATGTACACAACAAAGTATTGAGAATAGTGAGAATTATCTTGAATCATTTGGTTTCGAGTCTCCTCCTTTGTCAACATCCTCTCCTTCATCATCTAATACTTATTCTATATCTACCTTTAATCAATAAATCATTTTTCCTAACCTTCTTCATGCTAAGGTGATTACTCGACCTAAACAAAAAAAGATGCATATCAAAATCTTATGAATCTTCCTTTCTACATGTATCACCGATATCATGACCACGCTACTAATGAATACCAAGCCTTACATAAGGAACTTCGACAACTCATTGATAATGACATTATTCACATAACATGTCGCAATGAGTTATTTTTCAATCTCAATTTCTATGAAAAACACGTACGTCCCTATTATGTTGCTCCACACTATGTGTAGACACCTAAATATGATTAACATATCTAATCACATTTAGTGCCTTCTAGGACATTATCAACTAAGTAATCAGTCATTACCTAATTGATCTATGTTATCCTACTAGCCTAATTAATTCATCTAATTAAGCTATAGTATGATTAATTATTGAATGGCAACCAATGGCCTAATAATTAATTAAAACCCCTTTTTCCCCTATTAGGTTGAGTGAATGTATTTATTCATTTAGTTTAATTCATATTATCCTCTTTTCCTCCACTTGTGATTTAAATAGCTAATTCTATTCTATTTAAGCACATGGCTCCTAGCCTTAACCCCTAACCTAACTAATCCCAACCACTTAATCCTGAGTTCTAACTCAACCCAACCCCTTCACACATGCTAACCCTTCTTCATTAGCTAATTGATCCTAATTGTCTAATTAACCCCTCCACTCATTCTCCCTCCTCCTATCACCATCTCCCTAGTCACCCATCTTAACCTCTAACCCTTATCCTAATCTCTCCCTAAGCTTGTCACATTCCTAATCCTAGGATTAGGAACTTAACCCCAATCCCAAAGTCAAAATTCTCAAGCCATCTCTTACACCCTCACCCATACCTCATTAAGACCCTCTTTAATTCTCTTTAATGCTCTTACACATACCCATTAATGCTCTTACATCCCTCATTACTCACTCCATCCCCAAAGCCTTCACTTATCCCTTTGCACATGGACCAAAATGGTCACTTTCCTCATCCCCTCACACCCTCTCTCCTTGTGACACATGTCACAATGAGAGGAATTTGGAGAAGCACAATCCTTGTGCTCTCTCCCAAATACATTTGAGCCCCTCTTTAGGTTTGCATCCTGACCACTCATTTTGAGCCCATTTTCCTATATAAGGAGCCCCTTCCCTTCACAAATTATCCATCTTGTTATGAAAACTTATAATTTTAGTTTGAGATCACAATCTTGAAGCTTGAAGCATGGATCAATGAGCACACATCCACAATAATGGACACATCCAAATATCAAAGGGAGCTTTGAATCAATTTTAGGGAGGTTTGCACTCCTTATGCTTTTTTGTTTTTAAGTTTTCTTTTCAGTCAAATCATGAGTGTAGTTCTGATTATTAGTTGTAGAGTGCTTTAATTTTATTATTGTATTCCTTTATTAACATACTAATTTTCACCTCTCACATTTCTGGCATGCCCGATGGGACCCACTTCACAGGTCAGTTTTACTAACAATATTGGTTTCTCTTGAGTTTTTGATTCCATAGGCTTGTAGGTTCAAAAGGCGTCTTGGCTCAAAATGGAATTTTCCATCGTGTTTGGATCACCATTTCTAGTCGAAATGACTATAAACTTGCCCATAATCAAATCTGTGGCAAAACAATTTTGCAAACAGGTCGTTCAACCTACACACAAATCGAGACAGAGTTGCAGTCTGTTAAAAAAAATGTTTTGGATTTTTATCCTAACCCTCTAATCTGTGTATTTGAATTTTGTATTTTTCAGGTCAAATTGTGTTTGCCCCCAACGTCCAACACAGTCCAGACTCAACCCCACCACAAAGCCCCTAGTCCTTCATTTTGTTTTACATACATAAATCATTATATAAAAAATACTTATTTTCTTCTCCCGCAGTGCATGTGGGATTAAAACCCCACACTACCCACACCTCCCGCCTCCCACCAACCACCCCTCTCTGCCCTGTGTTTCCTCATCTACCTACCACCCTCCACTGCTACTCACCTTCCACTACCATCCCCACACCACAACCCACTTC
>MU226523.1:1766205-1806278 GCA_018584345.1 Thuja plicata | reverse complement strand
GCCTTCACCCGCGCAGCTCACCCACCTCTGCTCTGCCATTCCTCTTCCATAGGATAAAACCCTGCTACCTCCACCCATGCACCAAACCCGCCTCCCACGCCACCTCCTTCATCCCTCCAAACAGGCCAACCATAGACCGCCATGTAGCCCTTTGCCACACAGACTGCCAACTCATCACCCAAACAACATGGGCCTTTTTTTGCCACCCAAAACACAATATTCACCTAAATTTGATGGCCATCCGACCATTATTTTACAGTGTTATTTTCTTTCTATGACGACCACAACATTGTCAAAATTAAACATGCAGTTTGATGATGTCATCAAGGAGTTAGCCCATTTTCAAACTTGCAACTCCATAAACGAGGCTCTTTTACGAAAATGATCATAACTTTTGCATACAAGCTCCATTTTGGACAATTTGAAAAGCGTCAAAAAGCTGACTCAGAGGCCTTTTAAGATTTGTAAGCCACTTCATCATATGCCTCATTGAAAATCAAGTACATGCATTCCAAGTTACCTCTTCTTTTGCAAATTAACACGTTTATATCTTTAGCAACCACAATCATTTTTAATCATTCATTTTCCACACATTTGAAAATTGGGCTTAAAACGAATACACACACTCTTGAATGACTTAAATAAATTTACTCTAAATCAATGCAAAATAACACACTTACTTTTTGGCGCATTAAAAATGACTAAATCAAACACAATCTCGAATGTCCTAAAGTAATTGAACAATCAAATCACACCCAATCTCGATGCACAAGGAATTGAACCAAGCTATCACACATTTCATTTTTGGATCCTAAAAACTGAACAAGCAATCACACATCTTGTTTTGGGTTTAAAACTGAACAAAGCTATCGAACATTTCATTTTGGGTCCTAAAAACCTGAACAAGGCAATCACACATTTCCTTTTGGGTTCTAAAAATTGAACAATCAAACAAACTCAATCTTGAATGCATTAGGACAATTGAACACAAAAAAAAATATTTCACTTTGGTGCTCATAAAATGAACAAACTTGCCAGTTCATTTCTATATTAGATCAAAACACATTGCCTAACTTATCAGAAATCAATCACATGTCTTGCGTCTTTGGTGCAGTTGCATGAACTTTTATAGAACGCAACCTCACTTCATGCACTATCCTCTCCCACTAGATTTCATGGTTGTTGGTGCAAGAGAAAGGTGATTGTGACCGTTCAAACTTTTCAAATTTTCTTAGAGGGGTCTGTCTAGAAGAAGCACGAGTCCTTCTAGAGAATGACCCCAAACCGGTAAATCCTTCGGCCGGTATAGAAATAAGGTGTGACCCAAAGGTTCATTTTACATCCCTTCAAGCTCGAGTGGTTCGTGTTCGATGGTATTCCATACTGGGTGAACTCCCTAACATACTAGTATGGTCAAACTAGGCTCTTAAGTGAGTCACGTAGTACAAACTGATTACGGGGACTCCGCAAACTACTAGCAACTGATAAACTAGCAACCTATCTGTTTCACCTCCGTAAGCTTGATAGTCGGTTGGGAAAGGAAGATAAAAAATTCCCTGAGAAACTTGCACATTCATGCCACCTTGAGCGTTTGGAGTTGGATAATATGACATCATGAGTGGAGCCACGTGCTTGGTGATGACCGTATTTTGATTAGCTCTTGTATGTGTGCCTACGTATGCAAGAAAAGGTTTTCAAGCTAACCAAAATCCTTAGGTAGAATTGCTTGTGTGTGCATGTGATGTTATAAACTTTGTGAAAAATAGATCTTAAACATACACAATCCAAAAGTTTAGAAGTCTTTTTTCCAAAGAGATCAACATTTGTATGTTTCTTGCAAGGTTGCTTTTCCTCTTGCAAGATTGTTTGCTCAAAATACCTAAGATCATCACTTGTTACAAAAAGCATCCAAGGCATACTTTTCATAGTCATTGCCGCATCCTAAAAACATATTTCAATACTGAGCTCATGTCCAATTCCGTCAAGCATAAGAAAGTACAGACTCCTTTGCCTCCCATATACAAAGAACAGAAGAACACAACCATAGCGACCAAGAAATATCAGGATATCATTGAATCCATTGAGGTAGAAAACCATAAGTGTGGAGAATATGAGAAGGTCCTTTACAATTGCAAGATTGTCCATTTCCAAAGAAGATACCATCTTAACATGGCCTTCATCGCATATGAGCCATATGACTAGCTACATCATCACCCATTCATCCTCTTCTTAGATCACATAGCATGCATTTTAGGACATCCTTAGTCATCATCCTTAGAATAACATCACACACACCCTATCATAATCTTAGCAGTCAATCCTAAATCAGTCCTAAATTAGTCCCATCCAATCCTAAATCAAATCCAATCAATCCTAGTATCATCATCTCGGCCTCATCCTACAACGTATCCCTCACTTGGTGTCACAACCTCTTTTTGAGTTGCTTATCCTACATCCTAAATCAAATCAACACCATCATCTTAGGTATCCTTAGATGACACATTGTTCTAGGATAACCCCCTTTATCATTGCAACCTCTCCACCTTGAGCAAAAGGTTGGTTCACATTGATAGAGAATCTCATATACTGAAGACCACAAGTCTATCCTAAGTAGACCAATCATCATCCACTTGATCCTACATTAGGGAAGCAACCCTTGAATCTGTCTTTTCACCAAGACATCCTTAGTCCTTCTAGGAACCATCCTTAGCCTTTAGGAGAATCATCATCATCGTAGACACATCATCTTAATCCTAGTCATATCATCATTATACTAAGTTTTAGGAATATCCTTGCATTTGCATCTTGCATTTCACATCCCTTTAGGGCATTCATTTCATGCCACCCATCACACGCACCACTAAGAAGAGGAAAGACATGAACCTTAATCCAACAACTATCTCATTCAATCCAACAATTAATCACATAAACACAATGGATTCATTTGATCTACGACAGAACACACCTATCCAACACATTTGGGTAGACACAAACAAGATTCCAACTATGAGTACTATAGAGACATTCATAAATCATCCAGGACATGTTCACATGGTGAACACCATGAGTGGATGCAACAAAAATCATGTACTCATAGACATTCAAGAACAAGGAATCCAATTCCCACCTTGGCTTATACCAACACTTATCACACGACCTATGGCACTCCCAAGGGAATTTCCTCATCCCATCATAAATGAAGTTGTTGATCCCCTTCAGCAAGATCTATAGGTGGAAAATCTTATTTAACAAATAGTCAACCTTCCATCCCACCATCTATTGTGCACACTACACCTCAATCTACCCCGATCACAATCCTGGGAGCCCTGCCTCCTAATCCACCATCAGCAGCACAAGTAATATCGCTCATTATTACGCAAGCACCTACACCTATCCAACCCACATCTACTCTACCCTCACAAGCATTCCCATCCTTTGTGGCACAATTCTCACCACCACCAATCAACACTCAGCAAGCTAGCATTCGACCCCTTACCACTCAGCCCATTCCAATGGCTTCTACCAGTTTGCAGCATCAAAGCACCTAAATCTCCATGCTTGTTCCACCCTTTTATTCCACATCATACCAACAAAAACACACACAATTCACCACAGGAATGACGCTCACAAATCATTACAACCAAACCTTATTTCCACAATGGGCCACTTTCCACACTCCACCAACAACACAATCACAACGTATGCCAACATTACTTTCACATGTACAATCCAACCCCAATCCTCCACCACAAGTTCCTCAATTTGGTCAAACAACACAAGGTGCTTCATATTCCACTTGGAACTATTCTCAAGCCACCATGAAAGCCTTAGTCATCCCCATACACACGCAGAGCACCAACCCACTCACCTCCCAACCGCAACAAACATCACCAACCAGTTTGCAGCCTCACACTCCGCTATCCGACCCACTTAGCAACAACCCCAGCAAGCACAACTGCAAACCACCAATCCATTTGTATCCCAAGTGTTGCAGCCATAGTTCAATCCCTTCACCGTAGCACAAAATCCTATCCCACCTATTCAACAACAACCTTAGCAGCAAAAACCCCAACAAGCACCGTAACAAACCACCAATCCATTTGTATCCTATGCACAACAACAACAGTTCAATCCTTTCACCACTACACAAGATCCTATCCAACCTATCCAACAACAACTGGAGAAGATTGCTAATCCTTTTGTGAGTGCACAACCCATCATCCAACCCACTCTGCAACAACAACCCAACTTTGCCAGTTACCTATCCATGCCATCTTTAGTTGCATCACAAACTATTCCACCGCCACAGCAACCCAGTCATCCTGCCAACACCAATTTCTTCACTCCACCCACTGGAGGTACTCCACTGCAAATCAATCCCCTATACCTCAGCAATGCAACACCACCACCCTATGCAAGCGCACAATAGGCTCAGCCCATTTACCCAACACCAGAGAAAATACATGCTTACTTCCAACAGTTACAACAACCACATCAGGCTTTTCCACCTCCTCCACTGTAATATTCCCCTCAGCCACAGTTCCAACCACAACAACCCATCTATGATATCAAACAACCCCCATATCAAACACCACAATACCCTCTGCAAACCCCTCTGTATTCACCTGCTCAGTTTGACCCATACATCACAAGCGAGATCAACATGACAGGGACTAACAATCCCCCACCAGTCAACCAAGAATGGGAAGAGATGAAGAATGCCCTTAAAGAGTTGTGAGCTGGGACTGAGACAAAGGCATTCAAGTTTGAGGAAGTATGTCCCTATCCATTTGATTGATCCATCATGAGCATCATCTTTCCTAAGCACTTTGAAACACCTAAATTTGACAAATATCGAGGAAAGGGAGATCCAGTCAGTCATATTAAGAAGTTCTATATGGGATGCCAAGAAGTGGCCTACAATGATAACTTCCTCATGCGATTGCTCCCAAAGAGTTTGGGAGGGATTTTTCTTGAATGGTTCTACAAAATCCCCTATGGTATAGTATCCACATTTGCAGAGCTATCCAAAAAGTTTGTAGCACAATACACACACAACATTGAGAATGAACTCTCCCTTCTAGACTTATGCAACTCCAAATAGAAGGGAGGATAGAGCTTAGAAAACTACCTACAATGCTAGCAAGGACTCACCACGAGATTGTCGTATCAATCTCCAAAGAAATATCTCAATCCCAAACTAGCCTACCATATACACATGAACTGCATACAGACGTATCAGGATATCAGAGGAAAGGGCATGGATCTTGAATGAGGTCTTGTAGAAGATGGTGCCATAAAGCACTACAAGCAACCAAAACCTGACATAAACAACAATGATTGCTCACGATATTGGAACAAGAACAAAAATGTCGTAACAAACGGAGCCACAAACACTAAACATGTCTTGATCGTTGTTGCAGGTCCTCAAACACCCACCCCAACATATCAACAACAACACTACCAGAAAAACATACCAACACAGACCTACCAGCAACCACAATATCCACAAGCGCCACCTCCCCTAGCATATCAACAAGCGACACAACATCAAGCAACACAACAACAAAACACATGCCTGCAACAGGCTGCACAAACCAACTATCAGAATCCCCAAAACCAGACAAATACAATATGAGTCTAGCAAGGACAAAATAAACTGCATAGAGATCAATACGCACCTAAACGCATGTTCACTCCCTTGGGGGAACCTATCGATGTCGTATTCCATAGAATGGCGAAAGCAAACCTGATTGTATACCCACCACCAATGCAACCCTTTGGGGACTCTACTGCTAAACCACAATGGTATACATACAATGAGTATTGTGATTATCACCATGTTAAGGGACACGCTACTATCAAGTGCATGAAATTGAAGTACTATATCCAAGACCTCATTGATCGCAATGAAATTGCAGTAGATTCTACAACCAAGGCCTCACCCAATTGTGATATGAAAATCTACCAAAATGTGTTCCCTAACCATGGCAATAACAAGGGACCTACGAACATCAACACTGCTCTAACATCCAATCAAGGTAAAGGCACACAAGGAGACAATACCAACAATAACACCGCAACCTATGTTGACTTTGGCAGCTTAATTGGTTGCATATCCCATGTTGAACCATCAGTAAATGTTATCCATGTCAAAGGCATTGATACCAACTGTGTGGTCACCACGCGTCGGGGATGCATATCTGTTGTCGGTTCTAGTACTGCCTCATCCTCTGGGGAATAGTACAATCTATTGGAACATCTAGGGAACACACCCACCCAAATCTCCATCCTAAATCTCCTTCGTACATCACCCATACATCAAGAAATCCTGAACAAAGCTCTCCAAGAGACTCGTATACCTAGCAATATTGACACTAGCTAGTTCCAAAACCTTGTAAGCCACTTGTCAGCTTCATGAGGAATATCTTTCAAAACCTTGGACATGTCGTCTGTTGAGCCCGATCACAATCTTCCCCTTCGCATCATAGTCATGATAAAAAACTTTGCCATCAAACGGGTCATGATAGATAATGGTTCAGCCTTGAATCTTTGCACTTTGAAATTTGTTAAGAAACTGGTATACTCTAAGGTAGATATACTGAGTGACATCATCACTATCAAAGCATACAATAATCTAGAATGCACCTTAGAAGGCACAATCTCCTTGCCTATCCAATTGGGCCCAGCAGTACAAGAAGCAACATGTCATGTGGTCAATCTTGACCGCCCATATAACATCCTCCTTGGACGCCCATGGATCCACTCTATAAAGGTCGTCCCTTCCACCTACCACCAATGCGTCAAGTTCCCCCACAATGGAATTGAGATCACCATCCATGATGATCCCCGGCCCTTCACATACTTGCATGCGATGGAAGCCTCCTATCCACATTCAACTGATTGTCCTAGAACTGACATTGGCACATCCATCACCAGTTCCTCCAAAACCTTTCCTAATCCAAGAACTATCCTTTCATCCACTCTTTCCACCATCAAGATCGATCACCAAGGCTGCAGAGAATACAACCTCACCGATGCTTTTTTTGTCAGAGCCCTACCAACAAATCCACATACTCACGGGCGTCCATCTAGTTACATAGAGCAGAAGGAACCTGAGCCAAAACAACTGGGTTCTATTACCTTTCTTTCCCATGACATTCTAAGTAGCGAGGAAATGGCACTTGATGTCAAAAATTGGTTGTACAAAGATCCAACACCTCCTGACAGTGGCCTCCTCAATCACTTCAAAGGAAAATATCCCTCTACCCACAAACTGGTCACTAAAAAATGGAACTATCAAGGAGGCAGACTAGGCCCCAAAGAACAAGGCATGAAAGCTCCCTTTAAGGCCTCTAAACTAAAAAGATACATTGGTCTTGGCTTTGAACATGATACATTTGGATTTGGTCATCACACGATTGGGGGCACTAATGAAACCAGTCTAACTTATCACATTCCCCTGGGAAACATACACGAATTCGAAGACATCCTAGAAGAGAAAATAGTGAGAGCTTATGATGATATTTCTAATGACATCTTCCTTGGTAATGTTGTCCTTCACCAATTATCCCTCAATCTCATAGACCTTCCCCTCATTCATCTAGAACTCATAAACTGGGACCAACCAAGCGTCGTCCCTATAGACAAGTTTGAAAGCGCGACCACGCTCCTAAGATTCACGAGAGCAACAAACTAACAACTAGAATGAGAGAAATCCTCTACACATGTATACAAATTGAACCCCAAGGCATACTTTGAGGGATAGGAGATCTTCACCCACAAAATTGAAAATCAAAAGAAAAAAGAACAAAATGGATCTCTTAGTGAAAACCCCTCTGGGGCACTATCTTATCATAAAAAGATAAAAAAAATGGTGTATCTCCTAGTGAAAACCTTTCTAAGGCGCCAGGAGATGGAGATTCTCCTATCCCTATTATTCATCATTACAAATCAGAGCAGTCATCCTTCATCATTGAATAAATCAAACCTGTCAATCTGGATATAGAAGATCAGCCTCAACTCACTCACATTGCAGCATCAATAACAGAGGAAGAAGAAATGGCCTTCACAACTCTTCTAAGAGAATATCTCAACATCTTTGCATGGTCCTACTTTCACATGCCTAGGTTGGACCCATACCTCGTGGTGCATCACTTATCAATGGATCCAAACATCAAGCCAGTCAAGCAAAAACTCCACAAAATGCATCCTAAAGTAGCACTACTGGTCAAAGAAGAATTGGAAAAACTTTTACAGGCTAAGACGATCAGAGAAATCGACTAATCGGATTGGATCTTCAACATGGTGCTAATCTCAAATCCTAACAAATCAATAAAAATCTGCACAGACTTCCGTGATCTCAACAAAGCATGTCCTAAGGACATTTTTCCATTACCCAATATCGACATGATCGTGGACCTCACAGCCGGACATGAGATGTTGTCTCTCATGGATGGATTTTCAGGATACAATCAAATCCACATCATAGAAGAAGATCAGCACAAGACAACATTCACAACCCCATGGGGAAACTTCTGCTATAACATGATGCCATTTGGGCTAAAGAATGCTAGAGCTAAATATCAGAGGGCCATGACTGTTATCTTCCATGACATGATTCATAAGATCCTTGAAGATTATGTGGATAACATATTGGCTAAATCCGAAAAATGAATAGATCACCTAACTGACCTAGAGGCAGTATTTGATCGTCTCCATCATTATGGCCTAATGCTCAACCCTAATAAGTGTGTCTTTGGGGTCACATTAGGAAAGATCCTTGGCTTCATTGTATCAAGGCGTGGCATCGAAATAGATCCTAAAAAATTAAAATCCATCATGGAAATGCCTCGACCACAGACACTTAGACAGCTGCGCAGTCTACAAGGCAAGCTTCAATTGGTGTGTCATTTCATACCATAGCTCGCTAATAAGTGCCAACCTTTCACGCATCTCCTACGGAAAGATAACAACTTCAAATGGGATCCTTTATGCCAAAGAAGTTTTGACAAGATCAAGGGATACCTAGCAAATCCACCCATCTTAGTCCCGCCTACACCAGGTAAACCTCTCATCTTATACATATCTGCAACAACAACAACACTAGGGGCACTTCTGGCTCAATTAGATGACAATGGCAAAGAGAAAGCTATCTACTACATCAACTGCACCTTGGTAGGCTATGAGATGAATTACAGACCAATGTAAAAAGCATGTTTGGAAATGGTTTTGGCCACTCAAAAACTTTTCCATTACATGCTCAGTCACACTATTCAACTCATATCAAAATTTGATCCACTCAAGTATCTACTATCAAAAACAACTCTCACAGGCCAAATGGCTAAATGGGTAATGCTTCTAAGCGAGTTTGACATTCAGTACATCGAAAGAAAGGTCATCAAGGGGAAATTCATAGTGGATCAGTTGGAATAGGCACCATTGGTCGATGCTTATCCCTTAATCATGGAGTTTCCCGATGAGCACTTATGCATGGTAGAAGAACAACTGGCTTGGAAACTATTCTTTGATGTATCCTATACAGCTCATGGTTTTGGGGCATGCATACTATTTGTCACCCCACAAGGTGACTATATCCTGAAATCATTCAAACTAGGATTTCCCTACACTAACAATATAGCAGAATATGAGGCACTGGCTGCAGGACTCAGCATGGCCATCCAATGGAACATCACTGACATTCAGGTCTTTGGTGACTCTCAGCTCATCATCAAGCAAGTCTTAGATGAATTCCAAACAAAATACAATAAGCTACTACCTTACAAGGAAATGGTAGACAAAATGAAAGAGTATTTCCTCAATCTGCAGATCACACAAGTACCACGCTTGTAGAAAGAAGCTATCGATGCAATGGCTACAATCGGGTCCCTCCTGGAAATTCTGCGCGACACAACACAGTATGAATTCTTAGTTGAGAAACTTCATGCGCCAGCATATGAGAGCAGTGACATCAATCGGGTCTGTGTCTTGGTTGGTCCTCAGTCCCCATGGTACCACAACATCCATGCTTATCTAAAAAATGGTATCATATCCCCTCACCTCACCAACACCCAATGCCAAAACTCATTTGCAGAGCTTCCCGCTACACTATTGTAGCCAACACCTTATATCATCAAGGTTATCACAATGTTCTCTCCAGATGTTTAGATGAAACTAAACCTACCTAGATGTTGCGAGAAGTGCACGCTGGAATCTACCGTGCCCACACGAGTGACATGGTCTTAGCTAAACAAATTCTTAGAATCGGGTACTACTGGCCTACCATGGAGCATGATGCTTGTGAATTTGTAAAGAAATTCTTACCTTGTCTGCAACATGCCAATCTGATACATGCTCTCGCCCAATAATTGTATCCCATTGCGCCATCCTAGCCATTTTCATGTTGGGGTTTCGACCTCGTTGGTAAGATCACCCCCTGTCCTCTAAGGGACAAAAATACATCATCAAGGCCACTGATTAATTCACAAAGTGGTTCAAAGCAATCCCACCCACCCTCACGATAGGCATCCAAATATCCAAGTTTATCCTCTACCACATCGTTTGTCACTTCGGCATCCCATCCACCATCTTCACAAATCATGACACACCATTTGAAAACCAACATGTAGAATATCTGTGTGAGTGCCTCCACATCCACCATCGCTACTCCAGTCCATATTTCCCCCAAGGTAACGGTCAAGCTGAGGCAACCAACAAAACCATTCTCAAAATCCTAAAGAAGGTTGTCAATGATACTGGTCGTGACTGGCATCTCCAAATCAACCCCGCCCTTTGGGCTTATCACACTTCATATTGCACTCCTACATGCACCACTCCATATTCCCTTGTCTACGGTGCTAAAGCCATCTTACCAATCGAGGTCGAACTACCATCGCTCTGGGTATCTTTGAAAGACTTAATCACTGATGAAGACTATAGAGTAGCTAGACTCACATAGCTTGATCTTTTAGATGAAAAGTGCCAAAAATCCTATGATCACCTGGTTATATATCAGAATCGACTCAAGCAAAGCTATAATAAGAAAATCCACCCACGCTAGTTCCAGGTAGGGGACTTTGTGCTCAAAGAAAATCAGAAAGTGGGTACTGATCAAGAAAAGAAAGGTAAGTTTGAGGTCACTTGGCAAGGTCCATACATCATCACTGCATGCTTCAGATCTGGGGCATATCAGTTATCTACTCCTAAAGGAGAACCCTTGAATGATCCTATCAATATCATTCATCTCAGGTGCTTCTATGCCTGACAGCTCATTGTTCATTCCCATTTATCTAAAAAATCAATTAAAAGCATAAAAAGTCCTGAAAAAATCATTATCTTGGTGAAAATATGGTAAAAGGACACCTTGGTGGTACCAAACAAAAAAGAAGAAGCAAAAAAGAAAAAAAAGAAAAATAAAATAAATCGTCCAATGGTGAAAACTTGGCAATCAGGTGCCTTGGACAAGTATGCATGATGAAAACCTGACAATCAGGCATCACACATAGTAGGCTATATTATTATCTATCAAAATATCCTTCTCCTCCATCTCCCTCATCCTGATCCACTTTTTCCTAATCATTACCTATATTTCCTAAATGTTCCATCATCGCACGCACTAGTCCGCATCGGTCCTCCTATCCCGCATCCTGAGCTTTTATACATATTGTCCTGTATATAATCATCAGTCTTTGTTGTTTATATGTCATCCTATCCCAATCCCTGAGCTTCATGTGCCTTTATTTTGTACATATCTTGTCCATGTCTTTCCATTCTTGAGTTTGGTCTCGCCCATACATATCTCGCATCCTTGGTCGGTCTCCTTGCAGAAAGTGATCCAGTTCCATTCTGAATCCTATGTTTCAACAAGTTCCTTTTGACAAAATCATGCTTCAACAATTTGATCTCAGTACATCTTTTCGCCAATCAGATCCACACTTGACATCTCCATGGAAATGGGTCTATGTAGGATGTATCCTTCCTCATGTTGACCTAAATCCAATCATCATCATCTTCATCAGAGTAGGTCCATGCAAGATGTATCCTTCCTCACATCTGACCTAAATCCAATCATCTCCATCAAACCGTGTCATTGTAGGATGCATCCTTCCTCTTGAATGACCTGAATCCAATTAGCATTTTGTATCATTTGATCTCTCTGGAAAAAGACGTCTTGTGATTGAATTTTTTATCTTGAAATTTGATTTTTGTTCTTGATTATCATTCCTGATTCTTTTGGGTTGTTCTCCTCCTCAAGGTTGCCACGATTCTTTATATCATGGTATGTTGCAAATGGATGCACATAGGATAGGGAACTTGATATTTTTGTTTTCTTCTTGTGAGTCAGTCGATAGGACCCTTGCATGTATGTAATCCATTTGAGTTCGCATGCTGCACTTGGGAAATGTCATTTGCTTGTGGGCTTTTCCAACATTATTTCAACCCTGGTTCTTCCTGGGAGTCATGTGTGATGTTGGGGCAACCCCCATGTGTTTGTTGTGTCAGTCCTCTACAACACCGGTGACAAGGCCTCGTGTTCCTAGTAACCTTGGCATGGTCTCTAGGATTGCTATATCAAAATAAGTGCTCAAACTACATGGTAGTATTCCCCCTGGAATACTCCTCGCTCAAGCTTCAAGTAAATCCCCCCATCGAATCCCCAACAAGAAATCCTATCCAACAAACAATAATCCTATCTTCCAATTAATCCCCCCAATGATCCTATACCTCATCCTCATGATCCTCCACACCTAATCCCTCATCCCTGATGCAAACTTGAATCCCACATCGCCTACCGTCCTCCTCTTCTTCTTTTGCTTTCCCTTTCCTGTCGCTCTTAGCCATCTTTTCGTGATGTCGTCAGGGCTTCGTTGTTCTTCATGTTGCCCTCTCAAGGGGCATCACCCTAGTTAAATTATATTGTAATTCTATCCTAATCATCACTCTGGGGAAACTCCATTTCCTACGTCACGTCATCGTGTCGTCTATTATTTTAAACGTCTTCAAAATAATGTTATTCTAACACTATATCGAAGATGGGCAAAATTTAGACACCTAAATTTGATTAACATATCTAATCACATTTAGTGCCTTCTAGGATATTATCAACTAAGTAATTAATCATTACCTAATTGATCTATGTTATCCTACTAAGTTGATTAATTCATATAATTAAGCTATAGTCTGATTAATTATTGAATGGCAACCAATGGCCTAATAATTAATTAAGTCCCCTTTTTACCCTATTAGGTTGAATGAATGTATTTATTCATTTAGTTTAATTCATATTATCCTCTTTTCCTCCACTTGTGATTTAAATAGTTAATTATATTCTATTTAAGCACATGACTCCTAACCTTAACCCCTAACCTGACCAATCCCAACCACTTAACCCTAAGTTCTAACTCAACCCAACCCCTTCACACATGCTAACCCTTCTTCATTAGCTAATTGATCCTAATCAGATAATTAATCCCTCCACTCATTCTCTCTCCTCCCATCACCATCTCTCTAATCACCCCTCTTAACCTCTAACCCTAACCCTAATCTCTCCCTAAGCTTGTCACATTCCTAATCCAAGGATTAGGAACTTAACCCCAATCCCAAAGTCAAACTTATCAATCAATCTCTTACACCCTCACCCATACCTCATTAAGACCCTCTTTAATGCTCTTACACATACCCATTAATGCTCTTACATCCCTCATTAATAACTCCATCCCCAAAGTCTTCTCTTATCCCTTTGCACATGGACCAAAATGGTCACATTCCTCATCCCGTCACTATCTCTCTCCTTGTGACACATGTCACAGTGAGAGGCATTTGGAGAAGCACAATCCTTGTGCTCTCTCCCAAATGCATCTGAGCCCCTCTTCAGGTTTGCATCCTGACCACTCATTTTGAGCCCATTTTCCTATATAAGGAGCCCCGTCCCTTCACAAATAATCCATCTTGTTATGCAAACTTATAATGTCAATTTGAGATCACAATATTGAAGCTTGAAGCATGGATCAATGAGCATACATCCACAATAATGGACACATCCAAAGATCAAAGGGAGATTTGAATCAATTTTAGGGAGGTTTGTACTCTTTATGCTTTATTATTTTTAAGTTTTCTTTTCAACCCAATCATGAGTGTAGTTTTGATTATTAGCTATAGAGTGCTTTAATTTTATTACTGTATTCCTTTATTAACATACTAATTTTCGCCTCTCACACTATGTAACATTGTTAGCCTATCCTTTGGGGGCTCATTGTTATGCATGGTGTAAACATGCCTTATGAGTAACACAATAGGTCTTCTTTATCCTTATTCTTGTCTCCACACTTTGGGGAAAGGGTATTATATCAATGTCTCTCATCCTCTCTTAAGATCCACTTTTCCTTGGTTAAGAAACATTAGCCTATTATGTGATATCCAATCTTACATAGATATGCTGGTTTGCATTAAGGATTCTCTTCTATACAAGATACATGCATCACTGATTATAAACCCTTCATTTTTTGCAATTGTTTTTCCATGGTAAGAACATCCCTTACCTTGAAGACTAAAAGTGTGTCATCCTTCCTTGAAGAATCCCTTTACCTAGCAATAGGAAAGGTGTCAATTCTTCCCTTCTTATTCATGATCTCTTTTCAAAATCCTTCAAAAGGATCCCATTTACACTCCTTTCATGGTATCTCTTTGCATTCATCCCTTCCTTGACATTGTAGGAGTTGTGACATCTTTGTCTTGGAATGGGTGTTGCTAGTGGATACTATTTTGGTGTTAAAAGTGCCTTATTCTTATTCATATTTTCCTTTAGATGTCAAAAATGGTACTTATTTTCAATCTTAAGGGGGAGGGAATGCATGGCCTCCTTATTACAAATATTTTTTTTACTTAAAGCATGACAGGTAGAGTACACTAGCATAATACAATTTTATAGGGATAGATCACTATCCTTTTCACATTTTCAGGATTGGTTGACTAGCATAACATAATTTTCTAGACCATTTGACTAGCATAACACACTTTTCGATAGACCATTCAAACTATCATTTAAATATTTTTTTCATAATTTGACTAGCATGTGTTAGACCATCAAATCTATCTTTACACTCTCTTTGATGGGTGGAACTAGCATAACACAATTTTCTAGACCATCTCTCTTTTCTAGACCATCTCTCTCTCTCTCTCTCTCTCTCTCTCTCTCTCTCTCTCTCTCTCTCTCTCTCTNTCTAGACCCTCTCTCTCTCTCTCTCTCTCTCTCTCTCTCTCTCTCTCTCTCTCTCTCTCTCTCTCTCTCTCTCTCTCTCAGATCACCTAGCACAATATAATTTCCTAGCTCATGTCATCCATGATTATCTTGATCTCTCCTCCATGATTCCATAATATAACACACTTTTCTATTTGATTGAATCATGGATTCTTATCTTATCTTTGATGTGTGGTCTTTCTCTTTTTAGATGACCACTTGTGTTCTTTCAATAGCTCTCTGAGCATGATGCTAGTAGTTGAGACATTTTATTTAGCAAGGTCTCTTCAACCAGTTGACTTGGAATCTTAGTAAGCTCTAGGCTTTTGTTATTGTTTTCTGTATCCTTTCATATGGATGTATAAGTTAAGATCCTTGGTTTGGGGGCTTATATCCTTAAGCTTAGCAATATATTATATCCTTGCAATTTTTTGATGATCTTCATCTTTCTCTCTCTTTCTGCTACTTTACCATAAGCAAGAGGTGGACTCATACTCCTGCTAAAGTGGGGGCTAAAAGTATCATCCTAAAAAGTAAGCAACCTTATTAGGTGCTCATTTTTAGCCCCATTTTAGTAATGTATGGCTTCCCACATTGATTTCACATTCTTCTAGCTCTCATTGCATCCTATATTAACATTATTTGTTCAAAACTCGAGGTGGGATCTTGCTTCTAGGCATGTTTTGCCATTTTCCTCCAATCAAATAATTCATTTCCTCACCTGTGACCTATTCATTTATTTTTCACTTTTGAGACCCCTTCCGACCTCACAACAACCTATAATTTATCCCCCTCTTCTTTTCACATTCTCTGACATCCCGACAAAGTTTGAGTTAATTTTACTTGGAACAAGTTGACTGGCAGACTTGTTCCTGGATTTTTGAGCCCAAATTTGACCCAGGGCCCGATGGTGGGGTTTTCCTATGAGGCTTAGATTTACAGTTAGCCTAGATTTTATTTGAGCCCTAAAATGAGTATAAAAGGAGACCTTATCCTCTCATTTTGATATATCCATCCTTATGTAAGCTATCTATGATCCATCTACAATTGGGAAGCAATCCATTATTTCAAGCAAAATTGGAGTTCAATATCCCTTCTTCAATCAAGCATCTAAGTCTTTAATTCTTCTTCCTCATCAATCATTATTACAAACTACAACATCCATCATTCAAGGCTTTGGTTTCATGATTTCCTATTAGGTTTTTGTGGATTTAAGCTATTGCATCAACACTTGTGATCGCATCTAAAGAGGCATTGCATCGTCAAGGTATAAGGTGATTTGTGTTTCAGATCTAGCTTCCATTTAATCTTTCCTTATGCAATTTTAATTTCATTTCAAGGTTAATTCCTAAATAGGGGTTTGAACAAGGCAAACCCTTTTCCACAAAATTTTCTCCTTCTTTTTCTGTGTGTGGGAACATATTACGAAGTTGCAAATTCAAATTTGACAAGAATCGACACAATTGCAGAAACCCAATTTTTTTAATCAGATTTGGAACACTCAGGAAAAATTTGACCTGTCGACTTGTTCCTCAAAAAATTACTTTTTCCTACACTTTTTGGCTAAAAATTTCAAGACAGAAAGATTCACATCTCTTCTTCTAGTTCCGGAGTTACAACAGATTCTGACATTCCAGCAACAATCAAATTCAGATTAAAAGTTCCACCTTCTTCATCCCATTTCCAGGTGCATTTGTCCTTACTCCTTTTCCCTTGCATTTACTTTATTTCAGATCTATCACAATCTATCATTTATCAATATCTTTTAGGAATAAAAACCCCACAAACTATAGATTTTGCATTAGCACCCGTCCTCCCTTTGGTTGTGCTAATTGAATTCATTTTGTGGGAGGTTTTGCATTCCAATTATATAATAGGACTTGGTGATTGATCTACATTTTAGCATTGTTCACCATTTTCTATTATACATTTTATAATCAAATTGATTTTCTTTTATGAAGATACTACCAAGCTTGCCCCATCTTGAGTTCATCACTTTGTTTCTTAAATTATAATTTCTTTTGGCATGCGCCACTGTTGTGACTATGGGGGCCTTAATTTCCTCTTTTGAAGGTCTCTTGAGATGAGATCTAGCAAACTTTTTATTCGGGGCTATTGGAAAATTAGTTTCCTCATGGTCTGAGAAAACTTCTTGATGGTAGACATGCAATCTTTGCTTTTGATTTCTCACATTATACTCATATCCATCTTCTTCTAAAGACTCATATTCAACAAATGGTCTGATGGAGAGCATATTTATCATTTGGTCATCCTCATAACTCTCTAGTTCTTCATGTTCTATATCTGTGTCTTGCAAGCTTTGTGCAACTACATGTTGCAATGATGAGTGAGGAAAATTATAAGTAGTGCACCAAGGGTTGTTCTCCACAAAATGAATCCCATTTATTTTAAGAGGATCATGAGTTTATTTATGCAATACCTCTTTGCAGTTGTTTCCTTTTGGTTTTCCATCCTCCCCAATTGGTGTTTTAGGTCATGTCATGGAGTATTGGTCATTCATTTCTTTGATAGTGGTGTCTATCATTTCCTTCTATTTTAGATGACAAATATTTTAGTATATTCATCCTCTGGTCAAACTCACCCTCTTCTGTAGGTTATTTATTCTATTGTCCATTAAGATTTGGTAACTTCGTATCATCTATCCTTCCAACCCTCTAAGAGGCCCTTTGATTGTTTCCAATGTTTAACACAACTTTAAATACACCTGCCAATGTTGGATGATTCCTATCCCTCAACTCGTACCATGTTTTGGAGTCAAATGCATTGATATAGAAGACTAGACCCATGGGATCAATTATTTTGAGATGTGGGGGAATTTTATTAAATACCTTCATAAATCTAACATTGAAGTTGGCTACTGATTCGTTTTAATTATTTTGGATATTGGTTAACTCATGTAAAGAAAATTTTGGATTAGCATGATCCCCATACTATTAAAGAAACACCCTTTTGAACTTGTGCTAACTACTTATTGAAGCATCACGTCAAGTTTTGTACCATTCCCACACATCTTCTATCAAGGATTGCATAAATAAGTTGATGAAGATGTCTTTATGTTCTATTTCAATGTTATCAATTGTATTATCAAAGGCTTTTACATGATCCTCTCCAATCATAGCATTGTTCCCAGTGAATTTAGGTATTGCATTTCTAACTTCATTTTTTATATCATTTGGATAAACTCTAATCCCAGTGAAATCTAGTTGTCTCTATCTATCAACATTCATGAGAACTTTCATAAACATATTTTATCTTTGTTGTTGTTGATGCTATTGCTATGCATTTTGATAACTATTTTAATTATACTGATAATTTTGTGCTTGTGAATATTTTTGCTGTCTATAAGAATAAGGGTTGTACCCACAATTGTGGTAACCCATAGTAGTGTGAGATACGGTTAACAAAGGAGGTTGAGACCTTGCAATGGACGTATTTGATAAGATATTATCATTTATATCAATGTCAAGGACCTGTGATGTACATAAAGGCACAATATATGTTGAATATTATATGTTTACTTCATCTATATTCATTAGACATGACATATATCCTATCTTAGTTGAAGTACACCAAAAATATATTTGGAATTCAATTGAGATATATGAGGTCATATGAAAAGGAAACAACAACATATATACAATATGATACATTAAACAAGGAATATAACTTATCCAATCTTAAGATGGAAAATCAAGGTGACTTAAGTTTATCATATTTATCTGTGAAAAAGTATTGGGTCTTTTATAATCCTTATATTGAAGAAACATGTACCATCATCTGCAACAAAGATATTGGGTGTGAATGAAGTCAAAAGTCTAAATTGAATGTCATTTATGGATATGTGCTCAACAGTCCAGAGTCTACATTGAAGTTGACAGGATATTGAATGTCATTTATAGATATGTGCTCAACAATCTCCTATTTAATATTATGATATGTGATTTGAATAAGAAAAGACTTGGTGGACATAGTGGCAATGTTTTTTCATATATATATGTGGTGGAATGACAAAGGCATGATACTCTTGGAATCGATTTTGATCAATTAGGTGCCTCATTATTGGTGAAGTTGGTGCTTCACATTTAGAGGTGGTGCTTCTAGTAGGTTGGTGCCTACAAAAAATTGTAAAAGTAATAATATAAGCAATTTAATTTGTCGTGGTTTTCTCCTGCATTAGGTTTCCACATAAACTGTGTTTTTGGTGTTCATATGCATTTGTGTTTTAAGTGTAATTTCATGAGTGTTAAATTAAAAGTTTCATATTATACTGATTCACCCCTCCTCCTTCTCAGTGCTCTTCAGTATTCAGTGCTCTTCAGTATTTACTGATGATACGAGTGAGTTGCCAGTTAATACATTTGTTTGAGAGAATGATTGGATGCTCATAGTTGATTGATGGGAATATATGTTATCTACCAAAGGCATGCTTTTCTGAAGCTGAGAAAAAAAGTGTGAACCATGGATATTTTGTGAATATTGAGGGAATTTGGTAGAGTCATCTCCTGATGTAGAACGTTTAGAAGTTAAATCCTTTATCTCCTGGTTAAAGATCTCCCTTCTCCTCATCAACCTTAGTCTCTCCACCTTATCCATCATAATCTTTATTTGTTCTGATTTGAATTTGGTAAACAAACTCTTTACAATATTGATAAGATTGAAATGGGTAGGTTTATCTGATCAAACAACGATCGGCTATATGAACCTTATAAATGGATTGCTTCAGGCAGTGGTTGCGATTCTATAACCTTTATGAATTGATGAGTGTAAAATCTGAGCCAATTTATAATTCCCTCATGTTGGCCTATCTATCCTCACTCAATCCTCAATCTCTAATTGTCATATGGACGAATTCAATATGCTTGGTGTAATGTTTTTACATACGTGGATTGCTGTCGACATAAATCTGATTGAATGAAATCTGATAACAATTATCATTCACTGTTCTCTTTCTTGAGTTTTGTTCACTGATTTCAAATTGGTAAGAGAGGAATATTTTAGTTCTATCCTCTAATTCGATAACCTCATAACTCTTTCACTCACGTAGTTGCTGACTGTAGATTTTGAAGAGTAGATTCCCTAATATATATAATCTATTAGAACACTATTATGTATTCATATTTTAATTATATTATATTATTTATTTATCTATCTATTTATATATTTTAATATTATTTATTTATTTATTAAATTTATTATTATTATTGTTATTTATTTAATAAAATCTTATTGTTTTAATTATTTTTTATTATTAAATCCTATTTCAAAATCGGGATAGATTTTTATTTTGCATAGGGTATGTTAGTGAAGGTCGTGGCTTGTATGTCTGTTATGGTATTTGTGACTGCAATCTATGTTAAGTATCTACCTTTTATGCTCCAAAGGATGTCTATCTGTCATTCCAAAGGTCTTGTATTGGTGATGTTCAAGGCTTTCTATCAAATCGTCCCAATGCCACAACTATGCACCCACATTGGAAATGTTATATAATTTGGCTTTACTCTTGTCAAGTGAAAGATTCTAAAGCCCTTAAACTGATCCACACTCTAGTAATAGCATGTCATGAGCATTCTACATAGGCACAAAACAATATGAAACTACAAACCTGTCATACACCACCAAAAAGGGGTTTCTTCATTCTCATTAATGAAACTATGTCACATCGATGAAAGATTTAATTTGTTCAATTTATCTGCTTGATGATGAAAACCTTGGCAAGATGGGTGCTCGTAACCAATTCCACAACTGAATCTATGCAAGGGGAGAATGCAGATAAAGGTTGGAATTCAACTTTTCATCTGTTGATTGCATTTGCTTTAGAAAATTTCTAATGCCCATATCCTGGCAATCATTAACTCTATACATTCACATCTTTATGATATTCATTCAAATTGCTTGCATGTCCTTTCACTTTCCACATTTTACATACATGTCTACCCTGTTACTTTGGGATGTGACTATCCTCCCAACAAAATGACTTATCATACGACTTTGAGATTGTGGAAAGCACAACAGATTTTAACAACAAAAATTTCAGCATTTGATCTTCATGATCTGCATCCCCAGTGTTGTAAAATCACAAAAAAATCAAGTGAAAAAATGGAATGTTTTGCACATCTAAGATTTTTCAAAAATTTGTTTCCGTGTCGTTTTGTCAGGAGTATAGTGAGCGACGATACTTTGTATCTTCAAAGTGCTCTAACAAAATCTTCTTCCTCGTTTATTCAAATTTCTCGCCAAATTGAGCATCTTCTTATTGCAAGCATAGCTTGTTGACATAGAATTTGTTATATACGAACTAGAAAACATGTTGAATCTCGGATAATGCATAGGTTGGATATTCTAAATGATCAGATAACATGTTGATATTGATTATGACAGATATATGGAGTTCCTTTATAAAGAACAAAAATGGAGGAACCATCTTGGTAAACACAAATTGATTGTAATTTTTGGTAGTTATTTGATACAATATTTTTAAGTGCTAACATAGTTAAATTTGATCAAATGAGATGTCTAGTCATTGTAATATCTTTGTCTTGCAAGAACTCAAAAAATTCTTGAAATAATGTTGCACATACTCGGAGGAGTGAGAACTATAATCACTCATATAAAAATGATATTGTTTGATTATCTTCCTATCTTGTTTTGTACTATTAGGGGCATTATCTATATGTTATGTGGACAAAACTAGCAATCTAAGTGATATCGTAATACTGAGCTTGTAACTCATTCTGTGGTTGCAATGTGTAATATTCTAGAACATCGACCACTAATATAATAGTGTCAATCAGGAAGGATTCCTTACACATCCTCAATTGTTTATCCAACCACTGAGACCTATGACTATACCTTGCATACTTGTAAGAAATATTTTCCATGAAATATGAATAAAATTAACAATACTGTATTCTCTTGTATCCAACTCACATCTAGAACCTTCACCTCCACTCTTCAAAACATATTTGATAATCTCATATATCTTTTTCTCAAAAAATTTATGTTCGCTACCCTCATGAAAATATGAAACAAACTTAAACAAGCCACCACATTGTGAGCACTTATTTAAACAATCATTTCTATAGAAAAACAACCTTCATCTCTATGACATATAAATTGATCTAGCAAGTCTCTCGTTGACTTTGGAAGTTGATTTGCACCACACTCTTGCAACATTTCGCTAGTGTACAAAGTAGAATGAATATACCATAATAATTCATTGTACATTGAAAACTCCGCACAATATTTGCAACAAGTATTTTGAATCTTAAGAGGTACACAATAAAACGGCTTGAGAGATTCAAAAGCCCATTATGATATTTGCAATGTTGGATGTGTCTCATAAATTTTTTTAAACAACGTTGTTTGACTTACTTCCAAGAAATGTATAGGAGGCAGTGTGTGGTCTCGATCACCAAATCTTAACTTCAAGATATTCTTTACATTGGGTGACACTCTAGAGTTAGTGCCAAAATTGTTGAATTCCTTCCTTCACACTATTAGTTAGCTTCTTATCAACACGTGGAAGCCTCCCATCGAAAGTCCATGTATCATTTTGAAGAGGATCATTAAGTCTTTCTCTTTTTGTAAGTGCTATATCCAAAGTTTTATGATTTATGTTGAAATCAACACAAGTTTGTCTCATAAAGCGAGCCTTTCTCAAATGATGACTTACTAAGGAGGTTGTAATAACCTTTCAAACGTATCTCTTGTATTTTTCCTTTCTATTCTTTCCAATAGAATTGAGAGCATTAAAAATATTTTTGACAATAATATCATCTTTCTTTGTCTTCTTGTTCACGTGAATCTTCAATTTTGCTTTCACTAGTCTCATCTTTTTCATCTTTAGCAATTGTACAAAAAGTTGGCATTGCTCGGTCAATGTCTAATTACTAAAATATTCATTGAAAAGTCTCGTAGCCCACAACCAAATGATTCTTGTTGATCTCTTGTCTTCAAAATTGCTTACAACGTTTTCACCAATTTCAAGTAACCATTTTGGGGTTCTTGAAGATCTTCAATTTGGAATTTGTCTTTCTTCCACACAAAGGACTTCATTTCTCATGTAATTTAGTGTTATATAACATTCACTTAGTTCATCAACTTCATTTTCACCTTCAATTTCGATTCCCACATTTTCATTTAAAAATTTAATATCATGTTGAACATCACTCATATCAATTTCAACATTTTTATTCCCAACTTAAACATTTTGTTCAACATTTTCAATATTAATCTCTATATTTTCATTCTCATTTTCAAAATCATGCTCAATATTTTCAAATTTGTTATCCTCTTCACTTGAAATAACATTTACAGGTGGACCAAAGGCCTCTCCTCTTCCTATGGATTTCTCTATCTTTTTGTCTATATGCTTCAATTTGGTCTTTTGTAAGCTTTACCTTTCATTTTTGCTTTCGATGATGACTACTCCTCATTATAGCTCAAAAAAGATGATAAAAAAATTATTTCCAATGATACATTTATGAAAAAGATGTTAAAAAGGGTTTATGAAAAAGATGTTAAAAATTATTTCCAATGATACATTTTTGTCTCTTGTTGTCTAAAACCTCGTGTTTGTCACCTACAAAAAGAATGTAGAGACCATTGGAATGCACAAACTCGTCCACTTCCCTATTTTGTGTGGCTCAGGTATCAAATATCATGTAGGTATTGCATATCGAATACCTATCTGATATCCAAAACCTTTAATATGGTCACCAAAAATTCACATGGGTGCCAAGAATTTGTTATTAGCGCTATTGTGAGAAAGGTATCAGATATCAGATTAGTATTTGATATCCAATAATTTAAATAGTTATATGTAAATCTAATGCATTATATACAATGCACGTATGTATTTATAATTAATTCAATATATATAATATATATATATATATATATATATATATATATATAGAGAGAGAGAGAGAGAGAGAGAGAGAGAGAGAGAGAGAGAGAGAGAGAGAGAGANTATATATATATATATATATATATAGAGAGAGAGAGAGAGAGAGAGAGAGAGAGAGAGAGAGAGAGAGAGAGAGCGAGCTAAAGTCTAGACAAAATGCACTTTTGAAAATGCGGAAAACACCATGGATCTTCACAAAAAATCCAACATTTGTTCTTCATGATTTTCATCCCCTATGTTGTAAATCCACAAAAAATTGAAAAAAAGTGTATTTTTGACATTTAGAAGATTTTGTGAAAAACAATTCTTTGTCTTTAGTGCATTTTGTCTAGACTCTAGCCAGTGCCATGAGAGAGAGAGAGAGAGTTTAACATAAAACTTCTATATTAAATAAAATATATAACATAATATATTTTAAATACATGATATGTAATAGTAATATAATAATTTAGTTTATTATATATTATACATAATTGTATAGATATTATAATATATTATATATTATATAAGGTATGTAATATACTGCAAATATTAGATATCTAATCTGTATCGAATATCTAAGATACATCTGATATCCAATACCTCTAACACAAATCTGCAACCTTGGGATTTGCGTCCGGATTGCAATAAGATTTGGCTTGGGGATGCCAAACTTGGAAAGTCAACACAAAAAACATGTTTATGATATTTCCTTGTATTTCCAAACTTCAACCTTGTAGCTTACGACTTTTTTAATCCAAAATTGATGAAAAAAAGGCTTTCTTAAGGAGATTTTTAGCTTTCTACCAATATAAATTTATCTTATTTTGAGTTCAATAAATAATTATTAATCATTTTCTAAGTGAATTATGGTTAAAGTTTTGATTGATAGGCTCATTGAAAAATATCTACAACTTTCCAACGGCATACCACTTTTTGAATCCGAAACATGTGTCACATTCTATGCTTCACAAAGTATAAGATTTAAAAAAAAAAAAAAGAATTTTATAAAGTTTTGAAAAAGTTATGGTGGTCAGACATACAAGTTTTTGGATTCTTAAAAATTGAAGTGTGTCACATCTGGACAATAGTCTTCTACTTATATCTAGGATACTATAAAAAATATTATTATTTGATTGTGGTCATGGTGGTTAGACATACACCTACTTATCTTTTTTCTAAAAAATTTGTATTGCTGAATTGAAAGCTCAAACTTTTACTAAATAAATTTTTTTTTTTCAAAAAACTAATAGCTTAGAAACTACATTATTTTTTTTTATAGATTCTATTCTTATATATTTTATATATAATTTAGATAAATTTATATATTTTTTACGTCAAGTCAAGCCATACAACATTCCAAGTCTGCAAAAAGATGCCAAAGAAGAGTTGAGATTGTTATTATCATTGCTAATAGTAGATGATTTCGCAGACCCTGTAGAGACAAAGAGTGTTGGTCTTAAGATGAGCTTCTAAAAAGGAAATTACCTACCACAAAGGAGAGGTGAGCACCTTCTTTCAAGTGATTTGAATTGTTGTTTGCAGAGTAGAAGTGGATTTGTGCTGGATTTGTGAATTTTCCAGGCCACAAAGGAGAGGTGGGCACCTTCTTTCAAGTGAGTTGAGTTTTTGTTTGCAGAGTAGAAGTGGATTTGTGCTGGATTTGTGAATTTTCCAGATCTGCAATAAAATACAAAGTATTTTGCCATTAAAACAGAGCACCCCCTATTTTATTTTATTTTATGGCTATGGTTGTTGTGAATGCAGTTTTTTCCTTGTTAAACTACTAATCTTATCTCATAATTCAAGGGCTGCGCAAAATTTCACAACTTTTCGATTGAGGATAAAAATAAAAATCAAAGCTATAAAAGAAACAACAAGCCAAGACGCGGATGGGCAAACAAAAATACGCAAAGAAAAGAAACCAACTATGCATTGACAAACTAAGAAAGAAGCAACCAACCAAGAAGCTTACAAGAGTCTGCACTACCACACAAAAACTTCAACGTCAACTTCACCAGAGATACTTGTTAGCACCACATACCTTGGACGATTTCAAATCAAACCACTACCCAGCAGCTTCAATATCTTCGCACAACAAGAATACAATTTGTTCCATAAAAGAGTCTCACTAACAACACAAATCCACTCTACTCTGCAAATAACAACTCATCTCACTTGAAAGAAGGCGCTCACCACTCCTTTGTGGCAGGTATTGATCCGTGTCTCTCCTAGCTTTGCAGAATCATCTACCACTAGCTTTGATAACAACAATCTCAACTCTTCTTTGGCGTCTTTTTGTAGACATGGAATGTTGTATTACAATTGGAGAGTTTATTTAAGGATTCACATAAAGACAACAATAGTCATGGAAGGCAGTCAAAAAGAGTGCATTCTAACTACATAGTCTCACGTTTATTAATAAATAATAAATTTTAATATATATTATATTTTAATTTAATTTTTGCAGAAGATTAAAATTCTTATCATCATCACTTACATCTACATGATAAGAAATGAATCTTATTTAATAATGGTCTATTGTAGAATTTTGATGAATACATGAATGTGAGCAAGATAAAGTTTAGGCATCTGAATTATATACATTAAGAACTAGAAGCCATATGCATGTCTAACTCAATTGGTAGAGTGCAAGGCTCTTAACTTTGTGGTTGTGGGCTTTAGCCTCATGGTAGGTGTTAATTATTAGATGTCATTATCAGAGTAAATACTTTCTACTTTTTCTAAATATTTCTTTTATAATTTTTAATCTATGGGATATTTTGAATAAATGTTGTGTTGAGTCTACATCTTTTGATGATTCTTACATGGAATTTAAAAATCTAAGTACCCAAAGGAAACATGTACTTAGTCTAATCATGACAGAATTTGTTCCTATTGTGGATGTCAAGATCATCTTTCTAGCAATTGCTTTAACCTACACCCTTGTATTTATCATATGGTTCACATATTCATTGCCAAACGTTGTTAAAAACCAAATGTACCTTCAATGTTTATGAGGCATATAAATTCTATTTGGATAGATCATTCTAGGTGGAGATCCAAGGTTAAATGTTAACAAAATCTAATAAGCGAATTTAATCTATTATTTAGGTGAACATGTGTCTACTCATAGTAGTGATGATATTATTCCTCCTAATTTTTTTAATGAGGATATAAATCTTATTGAGCCCACATTGACTATTGTCAATGTTAATATTACCTACAATCATGTCTAAAGTATACATTGATGACATATTGTCTCTACAAATTCATGTAAGCACACCAGATGAGACAAAAAAATAATATTTGAAATGTTGGAGATAATATAAATCCGTGTTCATGCAATTTTGTAATTGATACATATTGATAAAAGAACTTAATATGTTTAGAAAATTAGTTGAGAAACACACAACAAAAGAATGTTAAGCATGGTGTGTCTTCAAGCATTTTAAAAATATATATATAACCTCAAATCTCCTTGAAGAAACGTGTTGAGTAGCATAGGGAAAATGCTGTGTCTACGACTATGGCCCAAAAATTTCAGCAACCAAAGTCACAAAAGAAGCAGCACATTTGCATTGTGAGAGATAGGGAATCTCAAAAAAAACAAATAGGAAAAAATGTGGTCTTGGTTACAAGGGTTTTATTGGCTCTCGTGAGCCAAAATATCCTAGAACCGTAAAATTTGAATTAGGGGAGCATATGAATAAATGCCATGTTGAGTCTACATATGTTGATGACTTGTGAAATTCAAAAATATAAGTAACCAAGGGAAATATGTACAGAGTCTAATCATGTCAAAATGTGGCTCTATTGTGGATGTCAAGATCATCTTTCTAGATATTGCTTTGACCTACACCCTTGTATGTATCACATGGTTCACATACTTAGTCAACCAAATGTTGTTATCTACCAAATGCATCTTCAAAGTTGAGGAGGCATATGAATTTTGATTGGATAGATCATTTTAGGTGGAGATCAAAGGTTGATTTGTTAACTAAATCTTATAAGACAGTTCAATCTTATTATTCATGGTGGAAATGTGCCTACTCATAATGGTGACGATGTCATTCCTCCTAAGTCTTCCAATGATGATGTAGATCTTATTGAGCCTGAATTGACAATTGTCAATTTTGATATTTTTGAGATATCACTTGATATATATGATAAGACGTCAATTTGTGGAGAATATTAAACACGTATATCTACTTTATATAAAAATGATTTTACTAATATTGGAAATGCATTTTATGATGATTACTGGAAATGCAAGCATGTGTGTGAGCATGCATGTGTATCGAAATTGTAGGGTACTTAAGTATGGTAACGTGTGTATCTAAATTGTAGGGTGTTTTAGTATGGTAATGTGTGGTGTGTGCACCCCTATGCATATCACCTCTTTCTAAAATATATATATTTCACTTTTATGCACCCCCCAAATTACATACCTACCATCAATAAATAAACAAAATAATACCGACATTCGACCAAAAGATTCTCAAGAAGATTAAATCTGAGTAGAAATGTTTATAGGGATCATTCTACACTCTACTAGAAAAGAAAGCTAGAATTCAGTTCTACCTGAATATATTTTCCTCCATTAATGACGAATGTGATGTCTTTAAGGTTCAAAGATTCCTTTACAGCCAAAACAGCTCAAAATTTCTAAAATAAAAATAGCATACTGACAAATGATGTGAATTTTATACTTTATTAATCAAGCATATGTATATCATGCAGTTACCCAGCTAACATTCAATTGGCTCAAGTCACAAATTTGCAGTGTTCCCCAGTGTCTTTATAAATAGAAGATTTTTATTAATACAAGTAAGAAATTCTTTGTTTTCTTTAACTCAATTACATTCAATGCTTCGATATTTCTGGCACTGTTAATAAATGGTTACTACTTTACAGGTACTCTGTTAGTTTGAGAAAAGTTATTTACAATACAAGAATGTTATTACTCTTTCCACCAATGCAGAAGACTAGAAACCTTCCTCTGCCTAACATATGACAGACACTAAAATCTGCTGCTAAAATTCTATTCAAAGAATTATATGTAACACCTTTAAGAAAAAGGTATTATACCAAACAATTTTAAAAATACACCAATTTATAAGCATGCTGTTTAATAATAATTTGATCTACTGATCAAGAGGAACCCACTCCAGTTCAAGTTCCAATTCCCCCGATTCAACATTTTGAAGCTTCAAAGATACATTCTGTTTTATTTTTCCATCTATCAGATTAATTATACTATCTGTAATAAGGGCATTGTCATTGGTAGCCAACCATTTTCCTATCTGCATGTTCTCAAAGATACCTGCACTTTCAAGTACACTTGCAGCAGAAAGTAATGGTTGAATATCAACCTCTGCTTCACCCATGATATCATCTGCCGATAAGAAATCTTTATCAAAGACTTGCTGCCAAGAAAAAGCAACAAAACTTAGATACTTATAAAATTTTGTTTTTAATTTTCAAAAGAAGCTGTAACATCCCACTAGAGAATCCTTTCAGAACTAATCACTAACCACTTAAATAACATAGCAATTTTTTTTTAACCATGATACAACATATCATCAAATACATCCTATAATTAAACATCACAATACACCAGTGGAAAATAATCATTCATTGAGAACCATATCCTCCAAATATAAATCATCAATAGCATGATCAAGCACTAATATATAAAGTCATCAAGAATATTCCACCAGAATAGATCAGATAAGTACTTCTACATACACACCTAATACAGTATCAAATCAGCATAAGCAGAAAGGAAACATGAAAAGGGTATTGCAACATCCAATAGACTTACCCCAATAGCATCTAAGCAAGAGTTCAAGGTCATAATACCTGTTAGATTGTGTTAGGATTACAGAGGTATTACAGAAGCTCTGAATCACAAACTAGAATAATCCTCGAGTCAGAGAAAAGATACAGCACTTCAAACAAGAGTTGTATAGCTCTATATATTGTAAAAAAAATCTGGATTCAACTGTAGAACTTTCAATATATTGCAATAAAAAATTCAATTATATATACATATAGAATATTAACTGTCGATGTATCTGTGTATGTGTTTAGATTTTAGTTAAATATTTATTCTGTTTTATTATACTTATGTCTTCTGTGATTCAAGCGTGTGTGTGTGTGTACAAACAGTTCTTTAAAGTTTAATATTTTATTCCTTATGAAATTTTTGAATGAATGATTTTCCATAAAATCTAAAGTGGGTACAGCACCGGGCGGTCTGGTACCCTATCCAGACATATCAGATACGACCCAAATATAGGCTCTTATAAGGATATGTTTGGATACCCCTATCTGGGAGTATTGTATCTGTATCCACTATGGAATGCATGTATTCAGAGAGTGAGGGGAAGTATCTAGCAGCACTGCTTCAAATACAAAAAAATAAATTACTGGAGAACATCACCACTTAAGTATGACATAGGAATCCAAATCCTTTTCAACCACCAAAGATAAAACACGGCTTAAATTGATAGTATAAGCACAAACACAATGCAAGATTGATTGAATATTGATAATGGACATACAAAACGTACATGAGAGACCTTGCCTATAAAGACAAGGTGATGAGGTAGGATGACAACTACCATTGATACAAACATTAAATGCATGATGCAATTATTAAATACTAAGTGACCAAAAGTAAATAATGAGGCATGGCCTCATTATAAGGAACTTCTAGAATGCTACCTAAGACAACTAACTTAGAACCTATGTAGGCTTAAGATGTGAATAGGACCCCGCTAAGAACTAGACAGGTAATAAAGTCATTCACACTAACACCCCTCCTTAAGTGCAACTTAGGAGAAGATTAGTATGCAATATAATGCAAGAAGCTCTATGGGTCTTGCAACTAGGCCATGTTAGATACTCATGTACAATGTAAATGCAATGCAATCTCTCACAAATGAAGAAAAGGAGAAAACCCATTGGGACAAAACTCCTCTCCAAAAGAGAGAAAACAAACAACAAATGATGATGCATAGAGGACTCAATAGAAACTGATTTGAACAAGCTCTGAAGATAAAGATGAAGTGAGGACAGTTGTGTCATAATTGTCATCAAATAGGAGAGATAAACCCTCAAATTGGTCTCCCAAAAAATGAATGTGTGATCTCAACAGAAGTAGGGGCTGCAGGAGTCTCTAGATCATCATAACTCTCCAAGGTCGCATCATATTCAAACTCCTCTAAGGCGCCATCATCAAAGGGAACTTGTCAAAATCATCAACTGGAATGAGGCAATCTAAAGCAAAACCATCTAGGAATGGAGGAACATGAGGATCTTCAAAAATCTGCAAAATAATCGTCCAATTTATCTATGGGCAATCAATACCTATAAAATTGGGGTAGATGTCATGGAGGAAGTTTATACTAATACTACAACCAATCAATCGTACGATATAATTATTCTCATTACCCCAAACTGATTGCTTTCATTTTTTATTTGGCTTAGGAATATGCCCATGAAGATGAGAAAAGAAATTAAGCCACCTAATGTGTTATAATGCCTTTTTCCAATGACATAATTATCCTTAGTCAAAGTGATGACAAAAGGATAAGTTGCATAACCCATGATTACATCAATGATACACTCCTCAAATGACAAATAGAGATCAATCACATGAAATATAACTGAACTGAAGTAACTCAAACAAACAAGCACCTTCTAAACTATCAAAATATCCAAGTAATCCACCAGTTTGAAAAAAAACAAAAAAACTGAATCACATATGTACCTAGGACAGAATCTGGAAAAAGTGCATGGATGGCTTTGTAGAGCTCCTCAGTACCTTTCCAATGCTGCAAGAATCGTAAAAATCGAACATCGTGACAAAACGTTACGAGCTCAGGAGCAAAAAACAAAGCTCTGACTTCAAGCAACAAAAACACTGCTCAAACGAAAAAGTGAGAAGATTTTGCCATCACTGGAAAGTTGACAGAACAAGCTTTCTAGTGATAAGTTGCATAACCCATGATTGCATCAATGATACACTACTCAAATGACAAATAGAGATCAATCACATGAAATATAACTGAACTGAAGTAATTCGAACAAACAAGCACCTTCTAAACTATCAAAATATCCAAGTAATCCACCAGTTTGAAAAAAAAAAAAAAAAACTGAATCACATATGTGCCTAGGATAGTATCTGGAAAAAGTGCATGGATGGCTTTGTAGAGCTGCTCAGCACCTTTCCAATGCTGCAAGAATCGTAAAAATTGAACATCATGACAAAACGTTACGAGCTCAGGAGCAAAAAACAAAGCTCTGACTTCAAGCAGCAAAAAACACTGCTCAAACAAAAAAGTGAGAAGATTTCGCCATCACTGGAAAGTTGACAGAACAAGCTTTCTGGTGATAAATTGCATAACCCATGATTACATCAATGATACACCACTCAAATGACAAATAGAGATCAATCACATGAAATATAATTGAACTGAAATAACTCGAACAAACAAGCACCTTCTAAACTATCAAAATATCCAAGTAATCCACCAGTTTGAAAAAAAAAAAAACTGAATCACATATGTACCTAGGACAGAATCTGGAAAAAGTGCATGTATGGCTTTGTAGAGCTCCTTAACACCTTTCCAATCCTGCAAAAATCGAAGATTGTGGCAAAACGTTATGAGCTCAGGAGCAAAAACCAAAGCTCTGACTTCAAACAGCAAAAACACTGCTCAAACAAAAAAGTGAGAAGATTTCGCCATCACTGGAAAGTTGACAGAACAAGCTTTCTGGTGATCTCACTTTTCAAAAATGGCCTCTATTTACACAAGTTACAAGCAAAAGAAAATGACACCCCTTTAGAGGCACATAAAGGTGACAAAAACAACCACAGGGGACTAAATAAGGCAAGTGGCAAGCCACCATGTGACCATAGTTGCAATAGATTGAAAAAAAGAAAACTTAAGCGCTAAACACCTAATGTTGTTGTGATAGCACCAAACAACATTAACACCAAGCCAAGCAAATTGCAGACCCTATACCCTTCCACCCACCCACATAAGCCACGCCAAAAAAGAAATCTCCACTTCACGTGTCCCAAACAAAGTGTGGGTACCATAACCTATGTTTGAAGGAGACGATCTGAAACCACCAAACAAAGTGCCACACGGAATGGGAAAAAAAAACCTGCAAGGGGGCCGACCCTCCAAACAAAATGCATCAGTCATAATAGCTATGACGACCTTGCAATAATGACCATGCCAACAATGGAATGGATGGAGGCCCTTCAACAATATGAAATTGCCAACTGCTTTCAATAAACCTACACCAACCAATGATAAGAAAGGATATTGACTGACAATAAACTTTAAAGCCTATTACCAAGTACTAACAACCACCACAAATCATAAGGAATAAACGCCAACTAGGGGGGTAAGTGTGAAGCTTGTCGATCAAACCCAGAAAAAATTGCAGGTCACAATGAAATAAGGTGCGCTAATAGTAAGCCTTCAAACATGCCGACCCACCCTTAAGGCACCCGTAAAACTTGTATAATATCCGCCAATCCAAGCTATGCTCAAACCATGCAATAAAAGGTCAATCAACTTGCCTTAAGTGATGTCACTTAAGTACACACCAATTAGATGCGCCAACAAGGCCAACAAAGAACTTGATGTGCCAATAGGTTCCCAAACACGTCAATGGTATATATGATGCACCGATCACAGAAATCATGTGGTCAAAGACAACGCAAGCCGATCATGCAATGCACAGATAGATCTCACAAAAGTAGACCTCACAGCACAGGTCAACAAGGTTTGATGTGTGTAATGTGTGCACCAATACAAAGTAACCCTCGACCATCCAATTAAGTTGTCATCATGCCTGGTAAAGAACAAAACCTCAAGCAAGATATTAAAATCACCAAACTCCTAGCCAACGAACTATGCACCACACTAAACAAGCATAAAGGAGATGTTGCAAATAGGTTGTATGTCGATATTAATGGCGTCGACCACTTCAAAAAACCAACACGGACAATATATAATGCAAATTCCAAAGAAGAGAGGTTGACCAACTAAGCATCGATCCTAAAACGCACAGACAACCCGAGCTAACCAGATCCACATACACACCTACCTAGAATAGTACAAGCTAACAATACAAGAGCCGATAGGACAATAAAGATCCTATCGAAGAACATACTGTTGGAAATCTTATGACTGAGGGGGGGGGGGTGAATCAATACAAACAAGTAATGAACAAATTCAACCACCGATATGAGTATCTTCACTATTAACTTCCAAACCACAAAGCATATAAATGAAGTAAACAAATAACAGTAAACAATATCAATCATCCACAATCTCAACACAACACAAATATTTTATCGTGGAAACCCTCGTAAGAGAGAAAAAACCACGGTGAGGATGACACCCACAAGCCCAATACTGCAGTGAATGAGTTTGCCCTGTTAGGAGCTACAAATACCCTTTCTGAGGGTTCACGCTGTTAGGAGTGATTAGCACACTGTTAGGAGTACAATCAAATCAGTTATGATCTACCTCACTAGAGGATTTCAAACGTCAATAAAGAAGCTACCCTGTTAAAGGATTTACAAATAAGAACCTGTTAAAGTTCACCCTCCTAAGGGATTTAACTTGTTGCAATTGTTAGGGAACAACAAGATATGTTGATCTGTAGAATGGCACTGATTGCCTATCATATCCTTTCTACTCCTTTCCTTTTTGACACTATACTGATCTCTGCTCTTTCAATTCGTGATTGCCCAATCTGAAAATACGATCGCAACCCTAAATCAAACGATTTAGTGCTCCTTATATAGACTGTCATTAGGTCACACAAGACCTAGAACTTTTCACCATAGTCGGCTCAAAAGATTAGCCAACCTCCTCGAAATCAACGTCAACAACATCCACTATGTCGTCCTCAAACGTATTACCAATAATTAAAACTACTATGTCGGCCTCAGATCCACCGCCTTAATCAAATTAATATGAAACTTTGATTGGTGATCAGATAGGTAAACTATCTTCTCATTCAAAACATAATTCATTCAAAACTTGATATAAACTGTTGTGGTTGGAATCACGACCGCTCTTCATATCTCCTCCAAAACTACCATAATACCAACACATACGAACTTGCAAATTGCAAGTGGTCTTCTACGTAACAAAAATAAAATTGCCCCCATTTAGAAAAGGGTTTTTTTTTTACCTTTGCAAAAATTAAAAAATGACTACAATTTTTTTTGCCCTAAAAAAATGGCGGGCAAAATTATGACAATATTTGCGATGTCCTACACTTGTGGAGGTCGTACAACCCCTCAAGGAAAAAAAATGTTTTATATAGAAACAACTTTTCCCAAAAATGAATTGCATAATATGGACATTGGGGTTTTTGAGCCTTTTGAATGCAACAATGATGCCCTTATCACCTCAAACTGCACCCAGCAACAACTCAAGCCAAAAAACAAATCTCAAAGGCTTCAAATCTGGAACTCTGATGCCATGTTGGAGTAATTAGGTGACTCCACAACGCTCCCAAGATCCTTGAAAGACCAGAATAATTCTACAAGAGAGAATGGCAAGGTAGATTGCTTAAAGAGCGCAAGATTGTTTGAATATTGATAATGGTCATACAAGACATCCAAAATGTACATGAGAGACCTTGCTTATAAAGACAAGGTGATAAGGTAGGACAACAACTACCCTCGATACAAACATTAAATGCAAAATAAAATTATTAAATGCTAAGTGACAAAAAGTAAATAACATTACATGGGCCCATTATATAAGGAACTTCTAGCATTCCACCTAGGACAACTAACTTAGAACCTAAGTAATTTAATGATTGTTTTGTTTTAGTTGAAAATGAAAACTTAGTAGGATTGTTTTTTGTAAGTTAATCTTGAGACTGTATTTGGTTTGGGAGTTGTTGGAAAAGGTTTGTTCAATGCTTCTTTCAGAGTTAACATTTCTTTCTGGCTAGGGATTGTTTGATCAAATCCTTGCATTTCTTTCTGGCTAGGGATTGTTTGATCAAATCCTTGTAACCATAGATTTGTAAAAGGAATTTGATCACAGACTAGATTTGAATGACCCTTTTCACTCTCAACAAGTCATTGATCATGCCCTAACTGATAAGGAAAAAGTGAAACAGTGATATAAATTACTATTTCCACATTGGGTTTCATCTGCATTTACAATTATTGCTAGGCATTGCAGTTAGCAAGTGCATCAAGTCCACCACTCAGGACCAAGATCTTTGACACCCTATACCAAAACCAACAACTTAGCTCAAGATAAAAGTAAACTTTTTTATATTAATCTATATTTTGACAATAATTGATAGCTAAGTTTTTTGTTACAAAATTATAATATACTGGTAGTTCAACAGTTTACAACAATAGCAAGCAAACAAATATTAACTCAGAAAAGAAATTATGAATAAGGTTTAAAACGTTCAAATAATATGGTTTCAAGAAAAAATTCAGTTCCCCTGAAAACATCACTTCTAACATGAAGACAACTTAATCATTTTCATTACTCACAACTTTTAAGGAAGATAGACGTTGTGGAACAGAAAGCATAATCTCCTCATTCCAAACTGGATTTAAATTACTCTTAACAACACTTGTCTTCATCGTCTGTAAAAAGCATAAAGGACAATAAAACCAACTGTCAAAGTGATCTCCAAATTTTGAATTTTATTAAATATACTAAGCAAGAAAGTAATGATTCAGAGTAAAAAAATATAACAGACTTGCTGCCCAAGAGTGAGAACAACATAAGGATCACTTGTCATCACATCCCGCACAGCTAGGTTTGTGCCCTTCACAACTTTGACCTTCAGCAAACCAGAAAATTCCACCATACCCACCTGTTACAAAAAGAATATACACCGTCACCAGAAGGAATATTACATTAAACAGACTAATTATTGATTTTTCATATTCTTCACTCACGCTGCAGGTATATTCTACATTCCCTATCACAATTATCTCCAAAATCTCTGGAAAGTAAGATGGAAGATGAAAAGTAAGTACAAACCATCTTGCTTGACTGTTTTTGCTGTAATCCAGGTTTCAAGCTGTTGCTAGAAGGCCTAGATTGAAAAGATGAGCTATGACTGGATGACATTGAAGATGCAATTCGTAAGCTGGGCTTCAGATATTCTTGCAGCTCATACTTATTCCTGCAAAAAACATCTCAACTTTGTTTCCAACAATTTATCCAAACTAATATGGAAAATATCCATACAAATAAAAGCTACCGGATGAAATCGGAGCGCTCTTCAAAAGATGCTTCTGGTCCAGGTTTTTTTAAATCTTCAGGCGGAAGGGCTTCATAAATGGCATTGGCAGCAGCATTTCCACCAACATCGACCATACCATCAACTTCATCATCTGTCCATTTGTCCAGTGTCACTGATAAAACCTGGAAAAAAGCAATGTTGCATCTTAGAAAGGGGGAAATGTCTATTTGGCATTCTTGTTTTCACTTGTATGGAACAAAGGCAGTTGTTTAGTGCATTTTTGGAAAAAATGATAGAATAGTAAAATGAACAGCTGAAGTTGAAAATACATAAGATACAAGACAAAGAGGCTACGAAAAAAAAGTATCAAGCAAATTGTGAGGGACACCAGGTGTAAGTGTGTAAATAACTATTTGAGAAAACAGTGGTTTTGATCTGATTAGTCATTAAGTTCAGGTGCACAGCCTGTCCTTGATCAGTGTTCCATCTTGCAACTTGGCTTGTAGTATATGCATTGATTACTCATGCTAAAGGAAAGAAATTTTGGATATACAAGAATCCTCTCAATATTTATAAATCCCTATGAATGATTAAAACATGGAATATTCTGTTAGTTGATTGAACGCAGGTCCCACCATTGGCAGCATCAACACAAGGATGGCATTTTCCCTCTTGCAAATCCTAATGTGGAACCATCTTGCAGTGTTCTTAAGTGAGATGAGGAAAAAATGCTTCAAATGTCAAATTGAATGCTGAAATATAAATTATTAAGTATAATGTCCCCTTCCTAACTGATTGACAAAGGGAACCACTAACCTGTTCAGTCAGGTTCCCGTAGGCTAATGGGTAAGAAAATAGGGAACTCTTGTGGCGATTTATTCAGGTTTGGGCGTAATTCCATTTTTTATGAGGTCCAAGATTTTATTTTTAAATGACACAAGGTTTTAAGTGAAAATTAATATATTTCACTTATATTATTTAAATATTATAAAGTTAAGTCATTTGAGGGTCCCATCAAAATAAAGTTCTTTTAAAAAGGGGGATTTCTAGGACTAGGGCGTCACAAGGTGTTTTCATTAATAAATTAAAAAGAAAGGCTCAAAGTTGCCATCCAACTTAGGGAGACATAAGGTGATCTAAAAATTTAAATTAAAAATTGCACAACCCTAATTAGGGTTTAAGTTTGAGTTTGTAAAAAAAAAATTGGAGCCTTTGTAATTCAATCAGGTTATTCATGTTTTGGAGTTTGGCTGTAACTTCTTTGGAGGCTTTCTTTTGGGTTAGTGAGGATGAAACCCCTCACTATTTACATCTTCTACATTGTTGAAAGATACATCTAAGAGATCTGAGGTGTTTATTATTGTAAGAACCCTTGTTGGTTCTAACTCTGCCAGACCTCTAAATTGCTATGCAATGATATATTTGACTGATTGTTTTGGAATAAATATGCAATTTCTTGAATCTTTTAAATAGATTGTCAAGCAAGAATTAGCTTATGTAATTTTTTTAAAACTTTCCAAAGTGTTGCCAGGCAAGAATATAAACTTTGCAAGACATAACAAACTGAAATAAAGTTCAATTATATGAGTGCTGCAATTTAATTTTATTATTTATATCTTCATATACAATGATAAAAAACACTCTATTCATACCCGGAATTCGCACGAACTCTTTTATAGTGAAATCTGGAATTAATAGCAGCAAGGTAAAAAGCTTGAAATCTGATCAACAATGGCTGCAACAATGAAGCTAGAGGTCTACAATAGATGAGACTTCAAATATATACACAAACCTTTGATATTTCTTCCCAATAAATCCAATCATGGCCTCTGAGTAAAGTCATCACCATTTGCACAATTCACTGGATATTACACCAATTCAAAGTGTTGAAAACTATGAAGAATTCCCAATTCTCCAAGCTGAAACTTTTGAAACCCTTGCCTCCAAATTCTTTTCACACAATTCAATAACATCAAATGCATAGAATCCATGAATTTTCTCTTGCCTTGGCTTTTTATAATTCTCCAAGAGAAATAGATATGTCTCTTCACATATACACTTCTCATAACTTAAAAATATTTAGCTTTTGTTGCACTTGCTTTTGATGTATTTGAAATATAATATTTAATTATATTTCTCTCCATTTGGTGTAGAATAAAATAATATGAAGTATACTTCATTAAGCACTTATAGCTCCCTTTTCAAATAACACTCTATCACTTATTATAAAGTATACTTTTAAAACTCCCTTTTAAATAAAGTCCACTTAAACCATAAAGTTATATTATATCACTCTGATGCACTTTATTAAATGACTTTTAAATCATTAAGTGGCCCCATTCACTTAAAGTGAAAATATGACTTTGTAATTGCACTTTATCATTAATTATTAATAAAGTATTACTTTATTAATAATTAAAATAACATAACTCAAAAAATAATCATTATTTCTTGTTTCCGTTTGAATCTGGGAGCTAATCATTGTATCCATTGTGCATCCAACTGTTAGCCGTGTATAGGACTTAGTCGGCAGGCCGACGGTTACCACCGTCAGTCCGTTACCTCCGTCTGTGGGAACGGGTGGCGACGTTTGATCGCACCGGTTCGAGGTTTATATATATGCTGGTACTTTGTAATTAAGGCATCATGTTCTGG
>MU226523.1:1731397-1749295 GCA_018584345.1 Thuja plicata | reverse complement strand
TATTTTTAAATGAATAGAAGTGGTTGGATGTATGTTTGTTATTCTGAAATTTCATAGCAGCAGCATATATACATTGCATGACAAGTGTTTGACAAAATTCCAAGTAAGAAGTTAAGTGGTTTTAAGGGCCTATCGAGTAGGGGTCTTTACAACAACAACAAAAAACCCTTTTTGCACCTTCTATCTAGTTTGAAAGAACACAAAGAAAAACATAGTATTTTAATTAAAAAGAACAGGGTAGCAAACTATAGTGGTATCAAAGCATAGTCTTTCCTGCCATCCAACGGGTTAATGCGTTTCTATGAGCATCAGTGACAGAGAACGAAGATACAAGGAAAGACTAAGGGAACAAGAAGAAGATTTTTAAGAACATTGGCTTTCAGATACAAAAGAACAACACTCAAAGAGCCATTCTGAGCATTTAGAGAACATGGGTGAAAGAGGTGAAAAAAGTAACAAAGACCAAGAATCAGATTGCACATCACTCCTTTTGGATGCTTTGCTTAGAAGCCAAAAGTAAACCAATCAGCGTATTGCACAGTTGGTTGATGCAGTAGCCCAAATAGAGATCAACAATCGAGAAAATAATGAACAAAGCGACGGAGAGGATCAACCTAGAGCTGCAAATCAGCACCACAAAGCAGCTTTAGCTAGACCTCTAATGCCTGTTTTCCCATCCAGAGTGGAACCTCTAGTAGGAAATGATCTCACGATAGTTAAATTACAGGAGGATATTAGACAGGATTGGATTGCTGCAGGACCGGATTTTCAGCGTGATATATCCCTGCAAGATTATATGAATGTTAGGATGAAACATATGCCTAATAGGGGCAATAAGGTTGGGAAACTTAGCCTACCTTATTTTGATGGGTCCTATAAGACTTCAGCGAGAGCATGGGTTCAAAAAGTGGACACTTATTTCAATCTTAACCAGTGTAACATGGGCACTGGGGGACATTGGGACGTCGAGACATTGGGACAGGTTTTCGGGACGGGGAAAAAAAGGGCTTCAATTTGGGGACGGCAACAGAGGGGCGGGAGGAGGGTGTGTTGTAATATACTATAAATATAGTACTTGATATGCTAGTTATGAAATGATGCATGTATAAGAACTAATAAATTAGAATACCAAATACTTGAACATAGCAAAATTGCAACATTAATATCAAAAATAGCATAAAGATGATTACAATGAGTAGCATGATATCAAAACAAGTACAAAATCATGTACATACATTCAAAAATATGCATATAGTGACCTTTACAATAGCCAGTAAACCCCCTTTCTATCACAAGTGTTGCAGCTGCGACTTTTGCTTGAAGAAACCCCCAGCGTCAAGATGGTGGCTCGAAGACGGTGGTGGGGGGACTTGGGAACGCTAGGTCCCTGTCCCGAGGATGTCCCCGACTCAGGTGCGTGGGGGTTTTGGGGGAGGGACACGTCCCCATGTTACACTGCTCTTAACCCTATGCCTGAAGAGGAATCTATAAAATATATTGCCTTGCACTTAGATAGAGTTGCTTGTGAGTGGTAGCATCATGGTATAATCACCATATGTCATGCACAAATCACATCCTATGTGAGAGGTAAATTGAGAAGTTTGACAAGAAGGATCCAAAGTTACATTTGAAGGAATTAGCACAGTTTAAACAATGGGGTTTAGTAGATGCATATGTTGCTGATTTTCAGCAATTATTAGTCTTGGTGACAGATATTTTTGAGAGGAGACATGTTTTTTATAGATGGGTTACAAGAACCTCTAAGGGGATGGATTCAGGCATTTGTCAAGTCCCTGAATTTTCAAAGTAAAGTGGAAGTGTTTAATAAAGGAGGTAATTATTTAATATTAATTCTAAAATCCAATTAATATTAAATAATTATAAGTTTTGAAAGTTAGCATTTTGTTCTAACTTTTAGCACTAATATGTAATATTATTTAGTGTTTTGCGGTAGTTCCCATACGGGACCTAACCGATTTTTGGGTGCTTAAATAATACCTCCATGGAGGAGTTCGATATGCTTGTATACTTTTGTGAAAGTGTTTGTAGATGAAAGCAAACCCGATTCCTTTTGTCAGAACGTAGCTTTCTGACCTAGAGGATTGACAAGTGGCATTCCAAAGCTTTACACCTGTGCATTACACCCAGTCAATATTGCGTGTTCTTTGACATACGGCGGAATTGGAGTTATCGAGGCATATTTTGGGATTCTTCCTGTCGGGTCTACCATGCCGAGAGGAAGTATCGGTATTAATAATTGCTAGGTGTTCGTCAAGGGTGACAGGGCGTAGAACTTCAGAGAATTGCTACGGATTAATCAAATTTGATAACATATATTTGTATCGACACATAATTGGAAGGTCGTATTTGGGAAAAAAGATCGTGTTTGGAGAAAGCTGTTTTGATTTCTTACAGTGCCAGTAACCACAAACCTGACAAATTATATGGTCTGCGGCAGAAGAGACAACATAGCCTTTGGTGTTCACTGGAGGTGTTACAATTCCCACGAAAGATAATTAGCGAGTACGGCAAAAGACAATCTTTGGGCAACCGTGGAACTATTTCCAGAATTCTTTCAGGCAACGTTGTCATTCCAGCATGGAGATATACAGTTGTTATAAGCAGTAGCAGAACAAATCTTCGGAACATAATTCCAGGTGCATGATTCTTTGAATGTATAATAAATAATTTTCAGTATTATGTGCAAACATTCAAAAATTGGTATTCAATTGAATTAAATAAAAATGTGTTCAGAATTCATAATTGCGTCTGGATAAACTTTGGATTTTGGCATTCAGAAAAAATCTGGAATTTTACAGTGGTATCAGAGCTTTTTATCCTGCCAGCCTGTGGGGGGGTTTAGTTTTGGTGCAAATAGGGAAAATGTCCTTCTGAATATGCCATCAGGCCATTACAACTTTTTGAATACTAGAGAACGTCAAAACAGAAATCCGACCAGTCCATCTAGCTCAACTCCTCATTTTGAAATTGAAGAAAGTCATACTGAAATAGACGAAGAAATAATTTTTGGGCACAGTAATAACATGGGGGAACCAAAAAATAATAGGGATTTAAATGCGGCACTGATGAGAAGTCAACAGGACATGCAAAACAACATAAATACTATGACCAATCTAATGAGGCAATTTATGACCCAAAATCCAAACCAAAATCAAAATGAAGGTGGGAGTGATGATCAATCAGTTAATAACAATCAACCTGAACGATCTGCTACAGCCAGACCATATATGCCAAACTTTGCTCCAAGAAATTTACATCCAGAACATGAACCAACGGTTAGAGAGGTACAAGACGAAATTTTGAATGACTGGGATTCAGCGGGGGCAAAATTCAGATCTCACATGTCATTTAGGGAGTACATGGATGTCAAAATGAAACATAGACCGCATAGGGGCAGAAATTTCAATAATGAATTACAGGGGAAAATTGGGAAGATGTCCATACCTTATTTTGATGGCACGGGCAAAACCACTGCCAGGGCTTGGGTTCAAAAATTAGATACATATTTTCAACTAAACCCTATGAGGGAAGATGAAGCCATTAAATATGCAGCATTACATCTTGATGGAGTAGCACATGAATGGTGGCACCATGGGCAGGTCACACTGGGTCATAATTTGGTAGATACATATCTAGAATTCACAGAACGTCTAATTGATAGATTTGATTCCAAAGATCCTGAGTTACACTTGAAAGAATTGACACTACTGAGACAAACAAGGACAGTTGAGCAATATATATCAGAATTTGAAATATTAGCTGTGCTTGTCACAGAAATTTCTGAGAGACAAGCTTGTTCTTTTTATTGATGGACTTTCCGATTCTCTGAAAGGATGGGTAAAATCTTTATATCCTACCACACTACAAATGGCTATTAAGAAAGCTAGAGACTTAGAACCTTCCTCAAAGGGAAAGACCTGGAATAAAACCACTCTACCAAAACCAGATAAAGATAAAGAGCCAACCAACAAAGAAATGTTTACAAAACCTAGATTTGATAAGGAGGAAAGGGATGAACTCAGGAGGCGCAAGTTGTGCTTCAGTTGTAAAGAATCATGGCAACCAGGTCATAGGTGTTTGGGTAAAGGGAAAATACATTACATTGAAGTAATATCAGTTGATGCCGAAGATCGGGAAAATATAGAACCAAATATCGAGTCCTCGAAAGGTTTCTGCCTCTGAACAGGATAATAAACAACCAGGTGGTATAATAGCGTCTATGACAAGAATTCCACATTACAGCATTTTCACGGTAAGAGGGCTGTTACAGGGTCAGCGAGTTATTGTTATGATTGATAGTGGTTCTACTCATAATTTTATTGATAACGCTCTTGTTAAGAAAAGAGGTTTACATGTAGTTAAACATGAAGGGTTTGATGTGAAAGTAGCAGGTGGTACTAATTTGGTTAGCACTCATAAAGTTCCACAATTGAGTATTGCTCTTGGTAATTATACGGTGACAGATGATTTTTATGTAATTGATTTAGTAGACACTAATGTTGTCTTGGGAATACAGTGGATGGAAACTTTGGATAAATATTCGCAGAGTTTTAAACGGATGGAATTCTCTTTCAAGGTGGACGAACAAAAGGTAATTCTCAAGGGAATGTCAAATGGTGTACCCAGAGTCATCTCTGCTAAGAGGATGGAGGCCATTTTCCGTCATGGTGAGGTTGCTTGGTCAGCACAGTGTTTGATCACTTCAAAGGTAACAGGTTTTGAAACTAAGCATTATTCAGATGATTTGTTGCAAATATTAGATTCTCACAGTCTAGTTTTCAATGATATACCTCCTGGGGTACCCAACACGAGGCAGGGGAGATTTGTCATGTCCCCGAATTTTCAAAGTAAAGTGGAAGTGTTTAATAAAGGAGGTAATCATTTAATATTAATTCTAAAATCCAATTAATATTAAATAATTATAAGTTTTGAAAGTTAGCATTTTGTTCTAACTTTTCGCACTAATATGTAATATTATTTAGTGTTTTGCGGTAGTTCCCTTACAGGACTTAACTGATTTTTGGGTGCTTAAATAATACCTCCGTGGAGGAGTTCGATATGCTTGTATACGTTTGTGAAAGTGTTTGTAGATGAAAACAAACCCGATTCCTTTCGTCAGAACGTAGCTTTCTGACCTAGAGGATTGACAAGTGGCGTTCCAGAGCTTTACACCTGTGCATTACACCCAGTCAATATTGCGTGTTCTTTCACATACGGCGTAATTGGAGTTATTGAGGCATATTTCGGGATTCTTCTTGTCGGGTCTACCATGCCGAGAGGAAGTATCGGTATTAATAATTGCTAGGTGTTCACCAAGGGTGACAGGGCGCAGAACTTCGGAGAATTGCTACGGATTAATCAAATTCGATAACATATATTTGTATCGGCACATAATTGGAAGGCCGTATTTGGGAAGGAAGGCCGTGTTTGGAGAAAGCCGTTTTGATTGCTTACGGTGCCAGTAACCACAAACCCGACATATTATATGGTCTGCGGCAGAAGAGACAGCATAGCCTTTGGTGTTCACTGGAGGTGTTACAATTCCCGCGAAAGATAATTAGCGGGTACGGCAAAAGACAATCGTTGGGCAACCGTGGAACTATTTCCAGAATTCTTTCAGGGAACGTTGTCGTTCCAGCATGGAGATATACAGTTGTTATAAGCAGTAGCAGAACAAATCTTCAGAACATAATTCCAGGTGCATGATTCCTTGAATTTATAATAAATAAATTTCAGTATTATGTGCAAACATTCAGAATTTGGTATTCAATTGAATTAAATAAAAATCTGTGTTCAGAATTCATAATTGTGTCTGGATAAACTTTGGATTTTGGCATTCAGAAATAGTTTATAGAAATCTGGAATTTTACAGCATTTGATCCTCCTACCTTACAAGAAGCAAATAAAATGGCTAGAGATATGAAGACTATCACTTCCAAGAGCAAATTTTAGTTCAAGAATTTCCTACAAAAGGACAAAGACAAAAAATTCCAAAATGAATCACATCAGCCACAAAGTGATTTAATAAGATTGGACAACAAACAATTGAATAATCTTAGGAGGAGAAAATTGTGTTTTCATTGTAGGGAACCATGGGATCCTTCACATAAATGCAGCATGAAACGAAAGGCAAAGCAATTAGAGTATTTTTCTGCTGATGAATAAGCATCAGAAAAATCAGATCAGTCATCCGATTCAAAGAATGTTGAAGAGGAAAGCATTCCAAAGGAAGGGTCCAAGAATGATAGGACCTTTTCCCAACTCTCTAGTGCACAAAAGGCGATTACTTTCAAGGTGAAAGGTGTTATACAGGTGCAGCGAGTAGTTTCTTTTTATTGACACAGGAGCAACACATAATTTCATTGATGAGAACGTAGTGGCTAGAAGAGGGTTGCAAACATAAGAACTTGACGGGTTTAAGTGAAAGGTAGGTGACGGGTATAAAATTCCTTGTACTTGCAAAATTTCAAATATGCAATTGGGTGATTATCAGCTGCAAGATGAGTTTTATGTGGTAGATATGGGGAATAATGATATTATACTTGGCATGGTTTCGACTTTCAACCTACAAAGATTGGAAATGAGGTTTGAATATCAAGGGAGAAAGGTGGTACTCAAAGGACTTTTGAATGGTTGACCTAGAGTAGTGTCATTCAAGAGGATGGAGACATTGATTAGATGTGATCAGATTGAGTGGGCAGCAGACTGTCTTATCATGCCTAAGGTTCCACACATTTTGGACCAGCAAAAGAATAGTTACCTCCCAGATATTCAGTTAGTGCTATCCAAGCATAGCAAGATTTTTGGAAATATTACCCCTAGAGTTCCACTTGATAGGGGTGTGGAGCATGTCATTGAGTTAGAAGAGAGAGCCAAACCTATGATTACAACTCCTTATCAACATCCTAAGAGGCACAAAGAAATTGAAAAGGCAATTAAGAAGTTACTCGAGATGGGACACATAAGAGCCAACAAGAGTCCCTTTGCATCCATAAGTCTATATACCTTAACACCTTTAGGATATCCAACAAATATGCAAGGTTTACTCTAAGGTTCCAATGCCTTGCGTTTTTGTGGAGGTATGCGTGCCCAAGTTGGACAACCAAACACTCTAAAGTGTCTCGCAATAGGTTTTCTACCACACAAAGCCTTAAAAGGAATGATGATACCATTTAAAGCCTTTTAGGGAATGTTGTCGGGAAATAATACTAATTTTGTTAAATGTCGTTATGTTTGTTAGTGTAACCGAGGGGTAGGCAGTTATGGGTTGCGATGGTTCACCTCACACCTAATTTTGGATGTGTGAGGCACAACTGATAGCTTTTGCCCAAAAAGATGGACCAAGAGACCTGGGATGAATCATGCAGGTAGCCATTTCCTTAAGGGTCCTATTCTTTCTTTCTACAACACCATTCTGTTGTGGACTGTAGGCAACTGAGTGTTGAAGATCAATCCCCTCAAGTGTACAAAATTCCTCAAGTTTAGAGTTCACATATTCCCTTCCATTGTTTGTGCGTAGAATCTTGACTTGCTTCCCTAATTGCTTCTCAACATGAGCCTTGAAGACTAGGAACTTGTCAAACACTTCACTCTTGTGACCAAGAAAGTAGACCCATGTGAAGCGGGAGTAGTCATCAATGAAAGTGAGGACATAGCGAGCCTTTCTAAATGATGGTACTGGAAATGGGCCTGCTACATCACTGTGAACCAATTAAAGAACCACTGAATCTCTCCATGACTTCCCCTTGTCAAACTTCTCTTCTAGATGCTTGCCCATGGAACACCCTAAACATACACCATCTGAAAATTCGATTGCACCTATGACTGTATCCGTGGAGCTAACCAACTGAAGAGAGTGGTAACTGAGATGTGCAAACCGCTCACGCCATAACTTGCTTCCTGAATGTGAATGAGTGATCAAGGTTGTAGAAGGAGATCGAGGCACAAAGTGGGAGAATGAGTAAAGCCTTGTGTTATGATTGGCTTGTCCCACTGCAACCAAAGCATCATCCTTAAGTTCTTTTACCAGAACTTAATCAAATAGAAACTCAACTTTCTTTCCATCTCCATAGTGAGTGATTTGGTAAATTGAAAGTAGATTGGTGCTCAAGTTAGGAACATAAAGGACATCTTTAAATGTTCCATTATCCATGTCAACTGAAACTTTGCTTTCAACTTCCACTTGAGTATCATCACCTATCAAGATGTGAGGTACCTTAGTAGGCTCCAATGAGGAAAACTGCTCCTTTGTAGAACCCATGTGAGAGTGGCACCCAAGTCAAGTATCCATTCTTGTGAAGAACCCGTAGTTGCCACAAATGCTTACCCTTTTCCTTTTGACTGTGAGGAAGTGGAAGGACTGGAATCCTTCTTGTTGTAGGCAAATGGCAAATCGATGTTGTTCTTCTTGATAATATTAGTCAACTAGTCAATTTTCTTATAGTGGCAACAATGCTCATCATGACCATTTTTCTTGCAATATGCACAAGGTGGTATCTCCATAAATGAATATCCCTTCTTGTTGGAAGATGAAGAATTGCCTTGTTGTGAGGACATTGATTGTGCTCTATCTTTTTGTGGCTTTGGCTTGCCTTGCTTCTACTTCCATTGAGAACCCTTTCCTTGATTCCCTTAATTCTCATGATTAGCCACCAAAGCTTTGGACCTTGAAGAGTTGAGAATACCCATACTCATCAACTTTGATTGCTCTAACACTAACATTTTTGTGAAGGCATCAAATGATGGCATAATAAATGAACTACACACTGTCAACCGATGGGATCCAAGAGCATCTACCATTGGTGTACCTTCTACATTGAGGGGGGGCTTCTTTGTCTCTCTTCCTACTTCTTATTTTGAGGAGACATCCTTGTCTTTGGAGCTTGATCCAAATTCTTACATGGATCAGTTACCATTGGTTCCTTGCTTGTCACCTTCTTATATTGGGTATGTTCCTGATTGGTTTGTTGCATCTTCATCAACCAAGAACATGGCAACACATGAACACGCTTCCAAGACATCTTCATACTTCATTTGGATTCCCCTTCCTTCTTCCTATTCACAATGGGAAGCATTCTTGCATCTATATTTGGTTTATCTTCTTCCTAAGGGGAGAAATGTTGTTTGTAGGCATTGGTTTATGTTTTGCCTTCAAGCACTCATCATCCTTGGAGAAGATTATTCATTATGGGGGGGATATCATGTCTCCTTGTTTCCTTCCTATGGGGGGGTTCTTTCTTGTATATACATGATGTATGTCGTAATGGGGGAGTCATGATTACTCCATCCATGCATCTTGTTAGTTTTCATCTCTCTTTTTGGGGGAGGGTTTTTCCCATGAGGTTTTCCCTCATTGTTGCACATACTTCATTGTACAGTGGAGGATGATCCACCTTTGGTGGACATGTGATTACACCTTGTCTAGTTGATAGGTTATTTCTTGCATCACTCCTAGTTATCATGCATTGCCTATATATTCAAGCACATCTACTTTGTACCTAATTAATTGTATTTCATTATTATTTGATCAAAATTGAATCAATCATTTGATCATATCATTTTGTCTCTCTTGTGCTATCAATTGAGCTTCTAAATCTTGGCATTTCATTCTTTTCCTTAGGCAAATTCTTACAGCAACAATGCTCATCATGACTATTTTTCTTGCAATATGCTCAAGGTGGTATCTCCTTAAATGAATATCCCTTCTTGTTGGAAGATAAAGAATTGCCTTGTTGCGAGGAGGTTGATTGTGCTCTATCTTGTTGTGGCTTTGGCTTGCCTTGCTTCTACTTCCATTGAGAACCCTTTCCTTGATTCCCTTAATTCTCATGATTAGCCACCAAAGCTTTAGACCTTGAAGACTTGAGAATACCCATACTCATCAACTTTGATTGCTCTAACAATAACATTTTTGTGAAGGCATCAAATGATGGCATAGTGAATGAACTACCCACTGTCAAACGATGGGTTTGAAAGCTAGAAACAAATGTTGCATATTCAGATGGAAGCTTGTCCAACAAATTATAAACCAACCATACATCCTTTTGTCAATGCCAATCTTTGGGTTTTTCTCTAAGCTCTGTAGCTTTAGTTACTGTAGGAACCCCAACACGTTCTAGCATCACCACTGTAATATCCCTTGTATTTCTACCTCAATTTGTTTGACTATGGGCTAAAGGAATATCGTCAAATACTTGTCCTGCAAAGTCTTTACCTGCTGTTCTATATTTCTGTTTGTATTGTTTCGATCTTGTACGTTGCAATTGATGTTTTGAATGCCTCTAACCATGAAAGATTGTCAAACAATGTCACAGGAATGACATGCCAACTGTTTTTTAACTTTTACGTGCATATAAGTGACTAGAAATAATAACTACTACTTGACAAATTATCAAACACTTCATGCAACATGGATGTGACCAATTCATAAATGGAATCTGAAATTCCGAAGCAACCATATACTATAATTCTTTATTCCTTTCAAGCAGCTTACAATGACAGCTATTTGTATACTAGTTGCATATATTAACTCTAAACTATTTAGCAAATGATAAGAAACTTGGTATTTCAACATAGCTTTCCAAACTCACCAGCATACATCAATTTATCTCCATACATTGCATTATTATCTCCATATGATCCATGTTGGATGAGAAAGGGACTCTTAATGCTGATTGTTTCACTCTAGATATCAAACACTACCCTCTATACACCACACATGGGAACTATATGGCTAACGGAAGGCAAAAGAATAGAGGTACAGCTGCTATCAATGAAGCACAATTTCTTATCCAAACCCCACGTCCTCTATAGCTGGGCACAATTATTGGTATCTGTTGATAAACTTCACCAATTATGAAAGAATTTCTTCACCAAATTCAACAATTTAAAGCTCAATGATGACTCCTCGTTGAAGCCATTCAAATTGCACAATTCATTGGAGGTTTAACCAACTTAAAGTGCTGATAAAACTTGGAAGAATTCTCAATTCTTCAAGTTTGGGAACTGAAACCCTTGTCTCAAATTTCCTTCTCACAAACAAAAGAAAATGCACAAGTCATAGAATGAATCCATTTTCCCTTGCCTTGGCTTTTTAATAATTCTCCAAGAGATATCTTCACAAGTACTCTTCTCATTACTTACAAATTACTTAGCTTTTGATACCATTTCCTTTTGTTGGAATTCAATTATAATATTCAATTATAACCCCTCCTTTTGGTGCACAAATATTCAATTATAACCCCTCCTTTTGGTGCACAATATAAAGTATACTTTATTAACACTTATATCTCCCTTCTAAATAAAGTGCACTTAATTTATAAATGATATGCACTTAATAATCAATTATTATTCAAGTATAATAATAATTATAACATTATAACTCTATCATTAATCATTATTTCTCAATTCCGACTGAACCTTAGAGTTAACCATTGTATCCATTGCGCATCCAACAACCTTACTAAAAGTAGTAAGGGTCCCTCTCTAACATCCATTGGCTTACTATAAATAGTAAGTCCCTGAAACTGAGCTAGCTGACGAATGAGTTAATCACTGTGCTAGTTCGGGTACCCTTGCCAGAAATAGCTCTGACCATAATTTGACTTACTATAAATATTAAGTCACAAACTAGAAGCTCCGTCAATGTCACCACAACTCCATTAGCCTATGAGGGTCAGGAAATAGGCTAATCCTCTGAAAGATGACACTCATGAAAAAGGGGACTAGTTACATGGTCTTAGATGGTATCAAAATCCTTGGCATCCAAATTGTTGAGCTCATTTTCAAACTTGTAGCCCCTAATCTCATCCACTTGGCCATTAAATTGACCAAATTTGCCCAAAGCCTCTTTGACTGTCTTACATTTGTCAATATGGAAGATGAGGTCATCTGATACATACTCTCAAAGTTCCAAGAGCCATAGAATTTTTAACAATCAATTGCATTTGAGCATTAGGATCAGTTTTAGGATCTACTGGTGCTACTATTGCTTCATCATCTTACTCCATGTTTTAATTTTCCATGATGCGTAGTTATGTGGAGTTAAAAGTGGAAATTTAGGAGAACCCATAATGCAAATGAAAAAAGCACAAGAGACAAAGAAGCACAATCACACAAGACACCCCCCTAATTCACTCAATCAAAGATGAGCACTTTATATATAGTGCATGTACAATTGCCAGTTGCCAAACAAGAGCAAAGTGGTCTTCTAATTTTGATGATTACAACTACCTTGATGAGGCCAAAGCAAACTCAAATCAATATTGCTAAAGATCCAACTAAAATCCTAGCTTACAATGATCATAAATGGCCAAAAAAGACCAAGTTCTGAAAGGGATAATTCTGCCTAAAATGGCTACAAACTGATACCAAATTACACAAGTAGACAGAAAATTATGCACTTCGAAAAAAACAGCACCTCAAAATGTGTTTGTACGAGTCTGAACGGAGCCTTGAATTTTGCAAAATTGAGGATTGAACAAGCACAATTGCAAAAACTAAGAATTTTGGAAAATTTGTCCACCACAATCAGAAAATATTTGTACCACTATGAAGTACGCGAAATTCTACCCCAAAACAAACAAACAATTGCTCGAAAAAATACCACAAAATGAGATGTTATGAGCCTTCAAAGTTGGACTACAAAATCAAAAACTTAAATGGAGGGGTAAGAATTTTTCAAACCCTGCTAATGTAGTGCTGATGTCAACAAAAGATTGGGTCAAATTTGACAATCAAATGGCCATCACAAAACAACCAATGACCCTAAATCTGACAATCAAATGGACATCAAAATTAAGACTGACTGTGCCATGTGTCGCAATTGTATTGGTCTGTACGGTACCTATGTGGATGTTGACAAGGCCGAACGTATGTTGACTAGGCTGCACAGATGGATGGTGTGGCACTTGTTGCTCACGTGTCTGATGCTTATGTGTCCACCAACATAAGTAGTGACATGGCAAAAGGCAACGTGTCTCTGTCGATATGTGTTGATCTTTGGAGGGGTTTGTATGGCCTCTGTAGATGTTCATGTTGGGCCAGTTGTAAATGCCACGTGTCACTACATGGCAATCTATTGCGATGTTTGTGATCGCCGCATTGACGAATGAGGAAGGTCTCTCGAGCATCATGTGGCGCGATGGGATTGCGCCTCGTTGCAAGTCTATCTCCTCGGAACTTTAGTACCACATGCATCAGAATATGAACTCCTTTGTTGTTTATATGATGAAACGCATAGTGATTGATGCAAATAGAAGTCGTGGGTTTTGAGGAAGCTTCGCCAACTTGGGCTTGAGTGCAGTGGGGGTCAATGGTTGCTACACTGTTGTCAATTGTCGATACAGATCTTTTGCAGTGTTTGTCTGAGTTTGGCACCTACGAAAAAACATCAATTGGCAGATTGGGCCATACGGCTCAATTTACTAACAAAATTGTAATTGAAAACAACTTTTGCCCAATAAGGGCAAAATTATATTCAAAATTCACTGAAATGGCTTCCTAGACACGATGGTAAGGTAGATCTGGCCCAAGACGCTCCCACAAAATGCTGGTCCTTAAATCTGAAAAATATGCCTCCTTTGAATGCACCAAGATATCTTCAAGTAGCCTACACAATGGCACTCCAATAGCTCTGATAGTGTGTAAGAATTTGCCTATAGCAACAACTCAAGATCTAGAGGTCAATGAATAGCACACAAGCAAGAGACAAAATGGACAAGAACAAACTATATTCTCATCAATCATGCAATAATTGAACTGAATTGCAGAACTACGATAGATGACTACAATGTAGATGTGCCTACTTAAATAGGCAAGGTAATGATAAATAGGAGATAACTTATCACCCACACAAGGTGGATCATCCTCCATTGTGCAATGAAGTATGTGAAACATGTGGAGGATGATAAAGTGATAAGTGCACTAAAGGTGGAGAAAACACAAAAAGTGGAATGTTATAACTACTATCACTACCTAAAGTGGAATTTCTCCTGCACCATGTACAACTAAATGTGCAAACTCCTAAGTGTCTCATGCAAATACTAGGTCATGCATTATCCTAAGTAAGCTTAAGTAAAGTGTAATTAGGTGAATAATTAATTACAAACACAATGTTGTTGTGCATTGACTACAGGTCCTTGAGCAAGAAAACAATCAAGAACAAGCACCCAATCTCCAGGATAGATGAGTTACATGGAGCTCAGTTTTATTCTAAGATAGACTTGAGATCAGGATACCATCAGATTTAGATGAAAGAAAAGGATATAGAGAAAATTGCCTTTGGGTGTCATTTTGGACATTTTGAGTTCCTAGTGATGGGCTTTGGGTTGACAAATGCCCCAACTACTTTTCAAAGTTGCATGATTAGGTATTCAAGAAGCAGTTGAGGAAATTTATTTTGATATTTTTCGATGACATCTTGATTTACAATAGGACTTGGGAGGAACAAATACAACATTTGGAGGAGGTATTGAGCATTTTAAAGAGTGAGTCCCTTTATGCTAAGGAGTCGAAGAGTGATTTCGAGATGGCATAGCTCCTTTATCTTGGTTTAGTGCAAAGGGTGTGAGGGTTGATCCTAAGAAGGTTAAGGTTATCATGTCATGGCCTACTACCAATCTGTGATATCCCATTATTTCTAAAAGCAATAAAGGAACACATGTAAATAGGGGCAAGGAAAGAAGCATACCTTGCCTTGTATATATATATCTGCATTTCTTGCATTTTTGCATAGTAGTTAAGTGGATCTGATGACTGATGGAGCTTGGCTCTCACCAAGGCATTCATCCACCATGAAGAGCATAAGACCATTTAAGCAAGAGGTTAACAAACAGACATTTACCTTAAAGGATGGAAATAAGAAATTCACCATTCATGGATTCCGAACCAAGGAGATCTCAAATGCTCAAGATACACCTCCTCCACACTCTACAATGAATTTTATCAACAAGACACCACCTTGCCATCTCAAAGAGTTTCTCTCCCTTCAAAGATCAAGGAACAAATTACATTCAAGAATAGAGATAATGAAAAGGAATGATGGAGCATTCAAGGTATGTATCAACTACAAAAAGAAACCCATAAGATCTGAAAAATCAAATGCCATTTTTGAAGGAGGGGAGACTGTGATATCCCATTATTTCTGAAAGCAATAAAGGAACACTTGTAAATAGGGGCAAGGAAAGAAACATACCTTGTCTTGCATATATATATATATACATTTCTTGCATTTTTGCATGGTAGTTAAGTGGATCCGATGAATGATGGAGCTTGGCTCTCACCAAGGCATCCATCCACCATGGAGACATATGCCCTGGTGATATGTAATAGCGAGTTCCGGATACTCACTCGTATATACCATCAGTTTTATGTGAGTTACATGATGGACCGATGGCTTGATGATTGGTCTGCAGCCATCATCATGTGATCACCATCATATGTATCACATCTCACATACATGGCCACCCACATGAGTGTATCCCTCCATGATATGCCATCACATATTCATACTCACATACACATGTGACATCCACATCATACATAGATGCATCCATGTAGATGTAATTGCATCAATATCATTATACCATCCTTACCACATTACTGCATATGCATCCACAACATATTACATTGAGCATCATATTTGCAAATCCAACTATATGCACATACATCTCTGTCTAATAATAGTCATTGAATATGTATATCATCGGGACTGATATTACCATGCATCATCAATACATGATCGGGCATCATTTTTTATTCATGTATCCGATTATATACTTATTACTATGCTATTATACAAAGTCGATGGCATTATCGGGCTAGCAAATCAACAGTCCATGATTAATCACGTAATCGACTACACTTAATGATTCATGACTAATTATGATATTGTTGTCAATAACCATCCATGACTAATTCACAATAATCGTGAATGATGGGTGATGTCTTTTCCACCCACACACTTTCATGTTTCAAAGCACATATTTATGCAAGCCAATCAACTCACCAAGAAGGCAGTGAAGATTTGATATTTGATAACTTATATATTCCCTTGTGGAAAGTGCTTGACTTGGAGCATAGAAGGTAGTGATAGCAACTGTTGGTGCAAGCATTTCACTTATATGTCAAAGACTGCATCTATTTGCAGGAGCATAAACCATTATTGATATATCAGATACGGCTCATATAACAGAGAAGTATTGCATAGATAATTCCAGAATATCAGAGAGAACATATATCTCTGCCGATATCGTTACACCAACCAGTATTGCAGCGTGAATCACATACGAAGATCAGAGACAACCATACAGTTTATTGTGCATAATCTATATTGTTACATTAGACACAACCTTCATATTGTAAACTGCATTCTTGAAGCATATAAAGATTCAGCGTATGTCTTTGGAATTAAGCATATTTTGTGTATGCATTTGGAATTACCAGTAATAAACATCCCATTGTGATCATCATTGTATCTGCATTTGTATAATTGATTCCATTGCATTACTTGATTTGATCAATAAAATAATCATTTTCTAGAAGGAATCGTATAAAGTCATGTAGTGTCTCATTACTAGCAAAAAGGGGACATTACACAATCTCACACAGATCAAAGGATTCTTTGGACTTTGCGGGTCCTATAGAAGGTTTGTTAAGGGGTTTTCTTAGGCAGCTGCACCGCTTAATGATTTGACTAAAAAGGGAGGATTTGTGTGGTCCAATGCAGCACAAAAGTGTTTTGAGCACTTCAAACAGGTGATGCCTACATGTCCAGTATTAGCCATACCAAAATTCTCTAAACCTCTCAAGTTGGAGTGGGATGCTTCAGGTGAAGGTATAGGAGTAGTGTTGATGCAAGATAAAAACCCCATCGCATTTGAGAGTAGGAAGTTAAAAGGTGTGTAGAAGAGCTACTCAGTTTATGACAGGGAGATGTTGGCCATCATGCACGCCTTAGCCAAATTCAAACCATACTTGGTTGGGGGCAAATTTATCATCAAGACAGCCCATAACAACATTAAATACTTCATGAATCAGAAGGACCTCAATGATAGCTAGCAGAAGTGGGTCAACAGATTGCAAGCACACGACTTTGACATTGTTTATGTCAAAGGGAAAAAGAATATAGTTGCTGGTGCACTTTCTAGGAGACCTCATATATGTTCTCTCGTGGAGATTTCTACGGACTGGAAAGAGTAAACTGCAGCTGAATATGCCAAAGATTCATGGGCAGCAGGGATTATGGAGGGCACAAAACATGATGACACGTACACCATGGTTAATGAGTTGATCATGTATAAGGACAAAATTTATTTCATGCCTTCCTCACATTTTAATATGAAGATTTTGAGGACTTTTCATGATACACCCTGTTGGTGCCCAAAAACGCTAAATTGGATTTCCTACGGACTTGCCAATCCAATGCTTGGAAACCCAAGTGATTTGACCAACTAACAAGTCACAACCAAAGCAAGGTTGGAACTTCTGCAATTCGGGCTCTGCAAAACCAAGGCTGGTAGGCCTATACCTTGACTTATCCTTCAAGTTACAAGGCTTTTTATAGCAGATAAGAAACACTTCAACCTTCTCTCTCAAGTATGGCAAGGAACTTGAAAGAAATCTAACTGAAAGCAATATATCATGAACTGTAAACTGAAATACTTTAAGTAATTGAAATAATGTTTACTAAATGTGTATGTAATTTGAAATGAATAGATAGATAAGATATCTTAAAACTATAAACAATGAATTGAATAACTATAATCCAAATAGTGATTAGACTAGTGCCTTATTCTACCATGGGCAATAGAGTCAAGATCATTCCAATCTTATGTTCAACCTCAGAGACAGTTTTACAAGAAAACTTATCACTTCAAA
>MU226523.1:1708004-1726214 GCA_018584345.1 Thuja plicata | reverse complement strand
TGATAATGATGGTTGGTCGCTTCCCGACCCTCCTGTCAATCCCACTAAGAAGTGGGGATCGGATGATAAAGATCCTCCACCTTCTGGAACTGCTCTTGCTGCCTAAATGGCATTATGTTTTTTTTGATGAATAGTTTTATGTTTCCGGCTTAGCCGTGTGAACTCTGCGGGGTGATTTCTTTATCCCCCGGCCCCTTTTTTGTGGATATGTAACTTTAATATTTATTAATAGAAAAGGAACTATTCATCAAAAAAATATCTTTTTTTTTGTATTTTCAGAATATAGAATTCACAATGCAAGAAATTAATAATTTGAAATAACTTCTATATTTTAAATCGCGCCAAATTTTTGAGAGTTCTTTTTAACATTGAAAACACTCCAACCCAGCTGGAAAGCAAACACACAAGCCGTATTCAGAAAAAATTATTAAGTAAAAAACCTGTTATGGTTCCCACATTGGATGTTGCTAGCCGCGGCAGCTAAGGGAACAATGGCGGCAGTATATGGTTATCGCGTTGGAAGAAGGTAAATCGTATCCACTCCAAAAAGGCTCTCCAATCACCACGGCAGCTACTCTAATCATCAACAACACTATCGTGCTAAGTTTTAACCTCCTTCGATGCAAATCAATCCTTCATATAGAACACAAATCACTGATACTTGTTCCTCAGCTCTAAGTGCCAAATGCCAGTAAGAATTAACAATTCTTCTGCAGATTTCAACCACAAACCCTTGTCACAATCTCACTAATTTTGCCAGTCATTCAATTTGTCAAAATGATAAAAGATGTCTTCAAAGGTTTCGAAAATCTCCTTTAATGCCTTGAATCTTCCTCAACAAGTCACAGAATTCTCAGCTTCAAGAAGAAGCTCTTCATGACTTAAACCATAAGCCTTCATTAAGTTTGGATAAAACATATATCTTTCAAACATATACTCCTTTTCCCTTCCACTTAAAATTCCAAACTTAAGACATTATAATATCATTAAATAATTAATGATTTGACATATTATAAGCTCAAGAAAATAATCAATTAAGATAACTTAATTAATTAATTCTACTCACTCCAAGCCCACTCTGATTAACTGCATTGTCAAAACATCTGCTCAGACACCCTGCTAAAAATAACAACTCACAAAGAGGGACTTACTATAAATAGTAAGTACTCACTCAGAGACCCCCAAATCCACGAGGGTCGCAATGATAGGCTAACAAGCATGTCCCCAGACACCTGCTAAAACGGGGACATCACAATGAGGGTGTTTGCATGCCACCAACACAGAATAAACTATACAGGGTATATTATATCATCTCTTCTTAAAAGGAAATCTTAAATACTAATATGCTTGATTATGTGAGATGACCCCAAGGTTATCTTTGTCAGGCATCGACTTTCACTAGGATAGACTCAATTAATATGATGTGATATTGCTGGTAATCACAAGGGGACTTACGCAAGTGCTCCTAGACAACAAATACAACTCTCTCACTGTATGTGTTTTCTCCTATTGGCTTTCTTAATGATAGGACTTCAAATTCTCTAAAAGTCTAATGAGGATAGGACTTCAAATTATCTAGTTGTCCAAACGTTTTTAGATTTTCAAAGCCTTTATGATACTTTACCATACTACTAAATTGCTTCAAAATAAATTGCAAAAGGGAATAAGGGTTCAAGTATTAAATTAATATTTATATGCTATTAATGATTATCTATTATCTGTTTGTAAATATCTTGTAAATGTTAGAATGTTTCTAATATTTAATTTTTTGTAGTTAGAATAGAATGTTTCTATTATTTACAATCGTTTCTTAAGGAAACATCGTTCCATTCTTTTGTATCTATAGATCATTCGATCTTTGTTAATATATCGAGATTTTTACCACAAAATGGTATCGGAGCGAAAACCCTTTAATTTATTCGAAAGTTTTATAATTTCAATTCGAAATTATCTGCACCTAAAATTTTTGAAATTATTTTGGTGATCTTTTACTTTCTCTCTGAGAAATCCAGTGCTTTGAAATATGTCTAGGGTTTTGTGGTGTTTTCTCTTTTCTAAGAAAAATCACGTCTGCAAACTTGTGGACGATTTTTTCTGCTTCATCCGCGAGCGTCTTGTTTTCTGCTCGCGCGTGGTGGTTTTCTCTGCAACTCGTGTGGTGGGTTGTTTGTCTGCTCCCACACGTCGCTGCCTTCTTCATACCACGCAGGTTCTACTCACTGGCTCGACGACACACGTTTTTTCCTACAACTTTTGCTTAACACGCGAAGGTTTTCCTGTGGTTTTTTACCCTCCTTCGGCCGGTTAGACCTCCAATCTGCCATTGCGACCTCCTCTATGGTCATTTTTTGCTAAAAACAACGCCCAGTCTCACTGCTTTCATGAGAAACGCCATTTTTCAAAAGCTTCCAGCCGCGACCTTATTTTTGTTCAAAAACCCTAATTTTTGGGTTCGAATTTTTTTTTTCGATCTCAGATTCTTGGTGGGTTTTTTGAGAGTTCAACTAGGTTGTCGTCCATTTTTCTGGGTGCCTCAATTTTTATGCCTCGATTTTTGAGTCAGCAGATCCAAAATCTGACAACGTATTCTTTCTGGGTTTTTCGAGCTCTCTTTTGGGTACCTCTTCATTTTTCTAGGTCTTTCGACATTTCACCTCAAAGTACGTGCCTTCTCAGTTCTTCACTTTTTTCATTGAAATTTGTGCCATGGCATCACTCACCAGTCTTCTGCTCGAGGGAAATCAAAAATTTAATGGTCGGAATTATAGCACGTGGAAGCAGTGGATGCTAACCATCTTCGAATATCGCGACAGCAATCAGGTGGTTTTGGGTAATACTAAGCGTCCGACTACCGCTAGTCTTGATCAAATTACCTATGACCAACAGAATCGGGAAGAAGTAATGTTTCTCAAATTATCAGTGGCTTATGATCATCTCCCTCAGATTCCATCCGGCAAAATAGCTGCCGAAATATGGGAGCATCTCAAAACCCTACATGAGACTTCAGATAAAAGAAGGGCTTTCTTTCTCAAGAACACTGTTTTCTATTGTCATGGATGACCGGAAATCGCTCCAGCATCACCTGAATCGGATTCAAGAAATTCGTGATCAGTTGCTTGTCATTTGACGCAAGATGGAGGAAGAGGACATTGTGGTTATCACTCTCAAAAGTTTACCTAGGTCCTACGAGCATTTTATCGAGACTCTCAACATCACTTCAACTGATGTTGATCTAAACTTCACCGATCTCTGCACACTTTTGCTTCAGCAAGATCGATGGAAACAACAGTTCGATAGCAGTTCCAGCTCCACCTCCACCGAGCAAGCCTTTGCTGCTAAATCCTTTCAGAAGGATAAAGGCAAGTCTCATTCTCAGCAGTCTTCTCAGCAGAAACCATCTGCTCCGGCATCAGAGAGCTCCAAGAAAAAGAATATTCAATGCAACTACTTCCACAAGTATGGTTATATGAAGCTTGAATGTTGAAAGCGCTTAGCTGCCCTATCTAAGCAATCTGGTTCGTAGCCCAAAGCGAACAACGCAGAGAACACTGAGTAGATAGAATCTGCCTTTTATGCCTTCATGGCTAAAAGACCAGCACATCATGTCAAGTCGTCTGCCTAGTACACTGGTTCACTGACTACCAGCCTTATTCAGATTCCGTTATTTTTGGTGGAGGGGAAGAGTACACTGTTGTCGACAAAGGAAACATTCAAATTTAGTCTGTTGGGAGGAATCTCATTTTCCTCGATGTGTACCACGTTCCAGGGATGGAACTAAATCTACTCTCAGTCAGTCAGATGCTACGACACTCTCCACGGCTAGATATCACCTTCAGTTCACATCAGTGCACCATCACTAATCGGGAGACCCGGTCTGTTGTTGCAGTTGGTCTTGAGGATCATGGTCTTTTCAGACTTGCAGATTCTAGTACTTCTCAGGACCTTGCTATGGCCACTCGGCAGTCTTCTGTCAGTACACTTTGGCATCAGCGTTATGGGCGCTTAAATGTCCGCTATCTCTCTCAACTTGCTCGTAACGAGCTTGTCCTCGGTTTGCCAGAGATTCAGACTCAACAGCTTGGAGTTTGTTATGCATGCCAGGCTGGGAAGCAACATCGCACATCTTTTCCTGTTGGCGATTCATGGCAAGCTTCTTAGGTACTTCAGCTTGTTCATGCAGATATCTGCGGCCCTATGGCCACTCCTTATGTTCTTGGGTCCAGGTATTTTTTGTTGTTTGTTGATGATTTCAGTAGAAAAATGTGGGTCTATTTTCTTAAAAAGAAATCTGAAGCATTTATTGTATTTCAGAAGTTTAAACCTCTAGTTGAAAAAGAGTGTGAAATCTATTATTGCTCTTAGGACAAATAATGGGGAGGAATTTTGTTCTAATGAATTCTCTAGCTTTGGTGATCTTCATGCCATCATGTGTCGGTTAACCACACCCCACACACCACAATGGAACAGTGTAGTTGAACGTCGGAACAAAACAATCACTGAGATGGCTAGGTCCATGCTTGAGCACAGACATGTTCCGAAGAAATTTTGGGCGGAAGCAGTTAACACTGCAGTCTACCTTTTGAACCGGTTACCCACTGTGGCGGTCAAAGGCAAAACTCCAGATGAGGCTTTCATGTCGCAAGCCCAAATCAGTCACATGAAGGTTTTTGGCTCTCTTGCCTATGTTTGGATCCCTGATGCGTCTCGCACCAAGTTGGATGCCAAGAGCCATAAACTCATGCTTGCTAGATACAGTAGTCTTCACAAAGCCTACCGCTTGATCGACATTGAGACATCTCGTCTCCTGTACAGTCGTGATGTAGTCTTTGATGAACAACGAGGACCGTTCATGCCTGTCTCTCCTATTCCTGATTCAGCAGACCAGCCTATGAAGGCTCATGATTTGAGAGTTCATCTTCCATTAGGTCCATCTTCTGGGAGGGCTCCAGCAGATCCAATAGCTCCAGTAGTACCGGTGAATCCTGTACATACCCCTTCAGCCTCTCCTCCAGGTTCACCTAAATATGCAGATGCTTCTCCTGAGATTGATCCAAATTCTTCTTATGAGGAAGTAGATCATAGAGTAGTGCCTGATAATAATGTTGGTCCTCCTCTCTGGCCTAAATGGTGGGCTAGGACACTTGTTGATCTTCGGGATGATGAGCTCATCGAGGGGAGAACTGCTCGAAAGAAGAGCAAACCTACAGAGACTGTCAATATTGCTCTCATGGCAACCATTCACAGTGTGTTTGAACCATAGACATACTAAGAGGCTAAAGGCATTGCAGAGTGGGAACAGGCCATGAATTCTGAACACCAGAGCCTGCTGAAGAATCACAACTGGGTCCTTTCTGATCTTCCACCAGGGAATAAACCCATTGGCTCCAAAAATAGTCAATGCCCTACAACAAAAATGAGCACTATCAGAGATTAGTTCTATCCATGGTAGCTCAGTTTGGCTGGCAAGTCCATCGTATGGACGTCAAGAGTGCTTTCCTGAATGGTGACCTGCAGGAAGAGGTCTACATGACGCAGCCTCCTGGTTTCAAGGTTGCTACACCAGGTTCTCAGACTGGTGAAAGCTCTCTATGGCTTCATGTAGGCCCCCAGGGCATGGTACATGAAAATTGATAAGTACCCCAATGATCAAGGCTTCCAGAGGAGTTCTTCAGACTCAAATTTGAACATCAAGACTACTGACAGTGACATCATCCTTCTGGTCATTTATGTGGATGATCTGATCATCACTGGAAATTCGGCATGTTTGATTCAGGGAATCAAACAGAATTTATGCCAGTCTTTTGATATGACTGACCTTGGCCACATGCATTATTGCCTAGGTGTTGAGGTTTGGCAGCAGTCTTCCGGTATATTCATTTCTCAATCCAAATATGCCAAGGCTCTGTTAGACAAGTTTTGTATGCAAGATTGCAAGCTTGCATCTAGACCTATGGAGAAAGGTCGTAAGTTATCAGCCAAGTCTGATTCTCCTCCAGTTAATGATACTACATACAAGCAACTAAACGTCAGTCTCATCTATCTCTCTGCTACTAGACCTCATATCAGCTTTGTCATCAGCTACATTTCACGGTTTATGACAGCTCGCAAAGCTAATCATTGGATGTTTAAAGCGTGTGCTTCGTTATGTGAAGGGCACTCTTGATTTTGGGATTCTCTATTCTCGGAGTCCTAATCCTAGACTCAGTGGATTCACAGATTCAGATGAGGCAGGCTCTGTTGATGATAAAAAGTCAACTTCTGGATGTGTTTAGTTTGGGATCTGGTGCCGTCACATGTACCAGTAAGAAGTAGCAAGTCGTTTCTCTCTCCTCTACAGAGGCTGAATACAGAGGGACAGTTAAGGCAGGGTGTGAAGTTGTTTGGCTTTGTCGGATGCTTGGGGATATGCAGATGTCACCACCAGGCCCGACAACTTTGTTTGTTGATAACGAAGGCGTTATCAAGTTAGCACGGAATCCAGTCATCCATGAAAGAACCAAGCATGTAGATATTCACTGTCACTATATTCGACAACTAGTTGAAGACAAGACAATACATTTGCAGTATGTTCCTACAGCGGATTAGACTGCAGACATTTTCACCAAGCCTCTTGGTCCAGATAAGTTTTCCAAATTCAGAGGACAGCTTGGTGTATTGGATAGATTAACCATTAAGGGAGGGTATTAAATTAATATTTATATGCTATTAATGGTTATCTATTATCTGTTTGTAAATATCTTGTAAATATTAGAATGTTTCTAATATTTAGTTTTCTATAGTTAGAATAGAATGTTTCTATTCCTTACGATTGTTTCTTAAGGAAACATCGTTCCATTCTTTTGTATATATAGATCATTTGATCTTTGTAAATATATCGAGATTTTTACCACAATATCAAGAAGCTAAGGTTCTAAATCCTAAGGACAATGAAAATAATGTATGATGCTTCAGATAAACAAATCCCCATAAAATTGATTTCTGCTTAACCAAATTACTCACAATACCATAGAAATAGTGCAATCTTCACAGGAAACAAAAGATTTTCAAATTGTTAACAAACATTCAAGTACCCAATACTAGCGCAACTCAAACATGCATTCACAATTGGAATAATGCTATAATTGGGTTCACACTAACCATACGTATGTCAATTTCATCATAATCAACATCGCTATAATCATTCATTTAGGATTGTCACAACCAAAGAATCACGACAATGAAATAGATCGGCATCAATAGATCACCAATTTGGTATAGCATAGAAAGATTAACATCATTTTGACAATTGGCTTTAACTCACAATAATAGAATGTTGGGTTGGACAAAGATAGGAGTAGATTGGAATTCTCATTAAGTCTTGGATAGGCATTGTCCATTCATCATGGATCGCGAATTCGCAGAAGACTTGTGTTGGATCTCTAGTCTTGCAAGGGGGTGTTGGACTTTTCCTAAAGCGTTGGATTAGCAATTTGATCTTGACATGGAATGGCATTTTCGCCTTGAAGAGGAATGGATTGGCATATACATCTTAAAGAGGAAGGGCTACACTTTCAGCTCGAATTAGATTGATGTTTTCATCCAAAGGATCGGATTTCATGCTTTGGAGTCGAATGGTGGGTCTGAAAGAGAGGGTCAGAGTTTGGGTGTGCAATGGATTTCAAGGCAAGATGAGGATTCTGGACTTGTTTGGAAGGTCGGATGTGTAGGTAAGTCAGGGATTTATGTGCTGTTTGGATTTTTCCACTTCATAATCCCTGCCATAGTCTTATTGTCGACCTTGGCACTTGCATGCTCTTGGCGGGGTTTGTAGTCTGTCGGCGATTTTAGACTCTTTTGGATTTTCCTTGTCATGGCTTAATCCCCACCATGGCTAAAAGGCCGAACTTTCTTTATGTTTTGTGTCTTAGGATGGCTATGGGCAGCACTCTTGGATTTTCTAGTCAAACACTATCCAAGGGATAGTGAAATCCCCGCAATGATGAAATTGCTAACCTTCCCTTATTGAATTCTCCTTGTTCATGTCTTAAGGGAGGGTATAAAGGTGCCTTGTGGATTGGCAGGTTTGGAGGTGTCCATGGGAGATCAAAATCCCCACCACGGTCTAAATGTTGCCATTTCCTTTGCCTTTATTCTTCTTCCTTCATGTCTTAGGTGGACTTTTATGCATATATGAGATAGATAAAACCTTGCCACGGCTAAACCTCCGCCATTTCTTGTCTATGTTTCATTATTTTCAAGTTTTAATGGTGGTTCTTTGTGTGTCCAAAGGATTATGGAATCCCCACACCCCTAGTCTTATGTCGACTTCCTTTTTCTTAGTTAATATTCCTTTGATAATGCAAAGTGTTGGGGTGACAAATCACTTGTGATGAAGGAATCCATGACTTCCAAATGTCCATATTTCGTCCTTAGTCATATTTCTCTCTTCTTAGTTGTTCCATGACTTAGTTGATTGAAATGCCATTTAAAATTGCAAAGCCATAGCAATCCTATTCACTTCACGCTTTTTCAATTCCTCGATTCTCTCTTGACCTATTCCTCAATGCAAAGTTCTGAAATCTCATCCAAAACCATTGAAACCTTATATCCTTTGTCATTTCAGCATTTCCAAAACAGACCTTAGGTATCCTAATGACTTTCCACCTCCACTACTACTTTCTTACTCAATCCTAAGGAAGTCTTGAGTTGCAACTAGCTTAATCTGTGCAATGCAAGATACAATCCAATTTTCCCAAGTGCAAAGATAAAATGCAGAACCCTAACCAAAAACACTCCAAACAAAGAGAGACGACACAATGCAAACCTAAACTAACCTAAGGGCGCAAAAGAAAAAGGGGGCGTCCATGTATATGACGGAGCTTGTGTGCAAGACACTACAAATGGGGACTCTATTGGGAAATGTTCTTGAAGGTTTTGAGGATAAACATCCAAATCGAACCAAAAATCTCTGGTTAACCACCCCAACCAACCTAAATTACAAGGAATATACTCGAAAGGAAACAAAATTAGTTACTATAACAAGAGATTGCACGCAATAGTTGAAAATGCAAATGTGAGAGTCAACGAAGAAAGGCATCAAAAGAAGATAATATAAAGAATTGATTAGCAAAAGGAAGAAAGTTCTAAAGAAGAAGAAACTAAGGAAAACACTGAACTGGAGAAGTTGAGCATAGAAATCCAAGGATTCCATCAAAACCACAACCCAAGACACCATCTAGATTTGTTCCAAAGAATCATCTTGAAGATTTGATTACTAAAGACAGAGGCACCAAAATTCAGACAAGAAGACTTGCCAATACAACTAAACATGCAAAATGTGTATTTGCTTTCAAGAGTTGAACCAAAAACTTCTCACAAGCAAGTCAAGACAAGCATTAGATCAAGGCTATGGAAGAGGAATTGGATCAAATCGAGAAAAATGAGACTTGGAAACTTGTCCCAAGACCTAAGGACAAAAATATGATTGGCACTAAGTGGGCTTTTGAAAACAAACTAAATGAGGACACCCAAATTCTAAGAAATAAGGCAAGATTGGTATGCAAATGATAAACTCAAGTCGAAGGAGTTGATTTCGAAGAGACATTTGCTCCTATTACACTTAGCACTCATTGCATCTAGGTGATGCTCACAAAGGTGAAGCACCAGGACTTCCCGGGAGGTCACTCATCCCACTACTACTCTTGCTCAAGCGCACTTAACCACGAAGTTTTCCTCCAAGGTTAAACCCACTTTGCTTATAACCTCATTTGCAAAACCTTCAACAAGTGTTGTGCCTTATGAACCATTCATTATAAATCCCCTTAAGCCCATCAATTGATAAGTAGGAGATATTTTCCACAGCAAGTCAAATTGTGATATTGCTATCAGGATTCAACTATGTAGCTTTTGAGTCAAACTCATTGATTCATATTTCATGAGTAGTGGTTCACAAGAACCCATCTCTCATGAGAATGAATGGAACACTTCACACTCATTGCATCTAGGTGATGCTCATAGAGGTTAAACACGGGGACTTCTCAAGAGGTCACCCATCCTATTACTACTCCAGCTCAATTTTGATAAGTAGGAGATATTTTGCACAAGTCAAATTGTGATATTGCTATCAGGATTAACTGTGTAGTTTTTGAGTCAAACTCATTGACTCATGTTTCATGAGTAGTGGGTCACAAGAACCCATCTCTCATGAGAATGAATGGAACACTTCACACTCGTTGCATCTAGGTGATGATCACACAGTTGAAGCATCGGGACTTCCCGGGAGGTCAACCATCCCAATACTACTCCAGCTCAATTGATGAGCTTAAGGGGCTTTCTAATGAATGGTTCACAAGGCACAACACTTGCTGAAGGTTTTGCAAATGGGGTAGTACTAGGATGAGTGACCTCCCGGGAAGTCCTGATGCCTCACCTCTATGAGCATCACCTAGATGCAATGAGTGCTAAGTGTTCCATTCATTCTCATGAGAGATGTGTTCTTGTGAACCACTACTCATGAAACATGAGTCAATGAGTTTGACTCAAAAACTACACAGTTGAATCCTGATAGAAATATCACAATTTGACTTGCTGTGGAAAATATCTCCTACTTATCAAGTCATAAGAATGTTCTTAGTGTTGACTTGGCAGTCAACACCTCGTGGCACGGCTTAACCACCTCGCATCGGTCAAGTTAAATCTGGCGTTTGTATCGCGCGTTGATAGTTCGAGCTTTTGGCAAAATGGCAAATGATTCCAAAAATTGGTATCAAAGCTTTTTTTCACAGGTTTGAGTCTCCCTTCAATGGGTGTTGAAGGCTCAATCGATGTTAAGGGGGAGATTGTTGCTTGGTGGTCAACACCTACTTGGGGACTCGTGAGATGGCTTAACCGCCTCCCATGGATCAAGTTAAATTTGGCATTTGTATCGGGCGTTGACACTTCGAGCTTTTGGCACAACAACAAATGATTCCAACACTTAGCCCTAGCTTGATTTAAGAACTCCAAAGTTTATCAAATGGGTGTAACATCAAACTTCCTAAATGGAAATCTAGAAGAGGAAGTGTACATTAAAAAACCTAAAGGCTTCATTCAATCAAAGAATAAGGATTATGTTTGTAAATTGAAGAAAGCTCTTTATGTACTAAAGCAAGCCCCGAGGGCTTCGTATTCAAGGTTAGACAAGTATCTTCAAGAGCAAGGCTAAAGAGGAATTACGGATAGAAATTTGTATATCAAGAAAGGAGATAGATTGTTGATTGTTGTCATCTACGTGGATGAAATCATTTTTGGAGGAGGCCATGAGGGAATGTTCAAAGACTTTGCTTTTAACATGTAGAAGGAATTTGAGATGTCAATGATCAGTGAGTTCTCTTCCTTTCTTCGTTGCAAATCTCTCAATCAAATAAAGGGATCTTTATTTTTCAAACTAAGTATGTTCAAGAGATGTTAAAGACATCAAAGATGGAAAATTGTACTACAGTACGTACTCCAATGTAATTGGTTGTAAATTGAGTAAACATAATGAATGTCCTATAGCAAATCAGACTATGTATAGATATACAATTCAAAGTTTTCTATATCTAACAGTTACAAGGCCCAATATTATGCAAGCAGTTGGTTAGGTGGCACATTTTCAGGTGGCTCCAAAGGAAACCCATCTAAATGCAATCAAAAGAATATTGAAATATTTGAAGGGGACCATGGATTTGGATTGTGGTACCCAAGAGATGAAGATTTCACCCATATAGCATATATGGATGTAGATTGGGCAGGCAGTATTGATGACAAGAAGAACATGAGTGGAGCATTATTTCTCTGCAATTGTATTGTATCTTGATTAAGCAAGAAACAAATATCAGTTTCACTATCTATAGCAGAGGCAAAATATATTGCAACAGCAGCTTGGTTCACATAAGTTCAATAGATGAAACAAAACTTGAAAGATATTAAGGTTGAGTATGAACATCCCATCCTCATAATTTGTGATAATGAGTGCTATCAACATATCAACAAATTCAGTTATACACTCCAGGACAAAGCATATTTTGATTATTGGTTTTTGACGAAGCAAGTACTTGAGCAGCAAGAAAAGTAGGAGTATGTTGCTACAAAGGACCAGATTGTAAATATTTTCATGAAGCCACTTCCAAGAGAGACTTTTGAGTACCTGAGGGAGAATTTCGTGAAGTATATCATATCTAGCTTCAGATTTTGTGAAGACAATATCATCCATTGAAAAATTTGGAAGTTGGTTCTTCCTAAAGGATAGATTGGTGTCCCTCACTAAGTTAAAGCTTAGTAGTGAGGGTTGGTGCCTACGAATTGAAGGAATTGGTATCTCTTGTGAGTTGGTGCCTAGAAAGTTTGTAAGAAAAGTTTTTATAAGCAATATTTTTCCATGGTTTTCTCTCATAAGGGTTTCCACGTACAACTGTGTGTTCTTGTGAATGACATTGTGCAAATTGATATGCTTCTGGTATTTAATTTGGAAAAGTCAAAAAGAGTATTATACTGATTCGCCCCACCCCCACATCAGTATAATTGTGTGCTCATCACACCTTGATGCGATCCCCTCTAGTGATGATTGGATGTTGAACTATCTTAACTCTAGAAATATAAGATAGAGAGAATGGAACTCTCTTGAAATTTGCTTCCTCTAAACCATAATAAATCATGATAACTAGAGTTTTCAAGGAATAGGCAGCTAGTTTCATATTGTCACAAGTGGGTTGCATTGTCACAACAATCATTGAGTGACAACCGCCATTTCTTGGGGAAAGTAATCGTCGAACAACAATCTCTACATATAAATATTATGAAAATATTGTAAACATCATTTGTCCATTAAATTATTCCTATTTTTTATTTTTATCATGCTCCAAACAAAGGTATGATCTTACAACAGTTTCTTCTATCTTGATGCCTCTTTGCAAAAGAAAAGTAGAAAATTATTTAGAATATAGATACGAATAACTTAAACAAAAGGAAAAACAAGCATACACAATTAATACCTTTGATATATGCACACCAAGGCTTCGATGCACACCAGAGCACTTTATGCATATAAAAACTCCAATATTTGATGATCTGCAATTGAACAAAAACCACCCAAAGTGAAAATGACATTTCTAACAAATGCCATACGAGATTCATCATGATTTACAAGCATCATTAGCGATAATGGATTACAAGTAAAAGAACATGCCAGCAATAAATAAAGTAAAACATCTTTGAAAAGGGGCAATTTATGTTAAAATGATCAACAAACTAGTATAGTTATCTTACATACATATATGTAAAAGATGCTTAGAGATTTTGATATAATATAACAAAAATAAATCATTATAAAGCAACTATTAAGTAATCATTTATATAAATTATTTTCAACTATAAAATTATTGATTATTTGAATATATTAAAAAATTATTATTCAACTAATACTATTTTTAATAAATAATACTAAAATATTTATATAAATAGAACATTAATGAGGGTTTATTTAAACAGAACATATTGTAAAAGACATTATTTAAGCATAACCATATATATACGTACATATGTGTGTGTATGTGTGTGTGTTTATGCCATTACAATCCACCTCTTGCTGCCATTGTAGTTATGCCTCTCCTGTAACTCTCGGCATAATTAATCACTACTGTTAAAGTGTAATAAAGCAAACAAGCTTCTTGGACAAGAAAATCCAATAATAACCTTGCAAATTGTCAAATATAGACAAACAAAGATAGATGAAGACTAATCAAATGAGCGATCACAAAATAAAAATTAAGATTCATATAACCAAAATGCATAGCACAAGACATAGATCGATCAAAAAATACAAATTAAAAAAGTAAATCATTGTAAATATTGAGAGAAGTTGGATCATAAACCAATCCAATAAAAGGTTTCAAAATATCTAAAAAGTGCATGATTGATAAAAACTGAAGAAAGTGATTTAGAGAACATGGCATGCTTTCTCGGGTTGAGAACATTGCATTATATTATCCACCATATACTAAAAATAGGTGGTAAGCACATGTAAAGAGCCTCTCTGGCTCAATTCCACAAATTGACTGCAAAGAAACTCTGAGTGCTGGAATTTGATTGTTTTGTTTAATTCTTTCAGCAATATATATAATTTTTGATATCTTTTCCGAATAATAAAATGCCTTACAAGACAATTCCACTCTTAAGTAAACACTACTGGAATTTATAACCCTACGAATTCTGGAATTCATTCTTAAAGTCCAATTTTGAAATCAACATATTTAATATTAAAGTAGCATGCGTGAGAGGGACATTGCACATTAAAAACCTGTAATCCACCCACGTTTTTCCTCAAGGTCTGGCTGCAGCTTATGGAGGAGAATGGCGGCTTTAAACTCTGCCTACAATGCATAGGATCCGGCCGCAACTCTAAATGGATGTTGTTTGTAACCCCCAAACACCCAACATAATTTGAAACAACTTTACCACTTCTCCCTGCTGACGTCAACCTCCTTGCAATCTGAACCTCCACACTATATATAAAAACAGTATTTCTTCGGCACAATTCGCAGGCAAAGAGCCAACTCAAAGTGCATAAATGTAGTTGAAGAATTTACAATTCTCCTCCAGACTTCCAAACCCTTGTCTGTTTAAAAGAGCTCCAGCAATTTCATAAATGATCAAAAGATGTCTGCATCATGAAATTCGAAATCCTTAAGTAATTAAAACCAGCTTCTCCAAGAAGACTCGAAACTCAGCTTCTACTTCACACTTTGCATAATTTAAAATGATTATGCCATTAAAACATTATCCTTGCATAACCTTTTAATTGAAATATAATATTTCATTATATTTCCTCACATTAAATAACAGCATTTAATTATAATGAATGACTTGACTTTATAAAATAAGCTCATAATATAATTAATTAAGTGAACTTAATTAATTACGAACTCCTCAACAATAAAACCCCTCAAGTCAATATGACTGCTCTGCCAAGTCCATCACCAGGACACCCTGCCCCAAATAGACACTGCCAAAAATAGACTTACTAAAAATAGTAAGTCCCTCAAACTGGAAACTCTGCAACTAACTCCACAACTCCACTGATACCAATGCACAGGCGCCCTGCTAAAAATAGCAATCGTGACGAACAACCAAAATAAACACTTACTATAAATAGTAAGTTTGTCAATCTGACCCAAACGAAGAGTAATCCTGGCATCACAGACCTCTAGAATAGAAAATGACCACTGGCTCTGCCACACGACCCCCTCCAACATCCCAATTAGCCTAGGAGGGTCACAAAAATAAGCTAATCCCATGTGCCTAAAAACGGGGACATTATTGTCCTACCTCCCTGAAATTGCTTGTCCCCAAGCAATCTCAGAAAACAAACACAGAAGGCCCCCGGATCCCAAGGATAGAATGGAGTAATGTCCCTGTGATCACCTGCAAACTCCTGTGATGAAACCACTATCCACTGAGCTAACCAGAACACACTGTACCATGCCAACCATAGCGGTCCACACAATCTGTAGTGCTAAACGTGTCATCGTCTAGATCCCAATAGAGATGAAATTCATAGCCATCCATAAAAAGGAAGAATGGATATCAAAAACCATCTAACAAACCAGAGCTCCCTACACACCCTTCCAATCTACCCTGTGTACTCCCGCAATCCAGATATCCATCCACTGTAAAATCATCCAAGATATACTGATCCTGCAAGTCACCTCCTATTAACTTGCAGTAACCAACCCCATCAATTGGAGATGGAGTAACGCAAACAAGTCCTCAATGGGTGGGTCAAAGAGAAATGATGAACACTCCTCACTATGTAATCACGGTGAAAACATCCAATCCCCATCAGAGGCTCATCAAAATCGAACCGGGAATCAAGAGATAGCTCCAATCTCTGACTCTGAAAAACTGGTCGGGAAGGATCCTGGGTAACTCTCTCAGCAAACACCACCACAAAATCGTTGTGAGGAAGCATTGTACTCAAAGTATCTAAAATTCTCCTCACTAAAAGTCGAATACCGCGAGAACCCCGAATGAGTGTACCCTCACAAGCTCCAAAAGGTCCCTCCTGTAAAATCGCACTCTCAAGCAAGTACTCCATCAATGACTCCGTGCAATAGAAATTATAAGAAGCAACATCAACCTGTTCCCCTGCAATCCACAACTGATCCCTTGGAAACTGTGGCGCTACCAACTACCTATCACAATCAGCTGTATGAGACGAAGGAATAGATTTGCTCCCGACAGAAGGAAACAAATCATCATGAGAACTAGTCTCCAAACCAGATGATACCTTGTCCATGTCCTGTGAATCAAAGGGAGTAGTGTCAGAAACTGGCACACAACTCTCTAACGAATCCACTCCTGCTTCCTCAAGACTCTCAACAACCAGCTCTGTATCATCCACCATCGTGCTAACAAATGGAGAACCTGATACCACAAACTCTCACTGAAATCCTCCACTGAAGCACTCACTAACAACTCAGAGTCCTCCCCCAGGGTTTGATAAATCAAGCATGACTTGCTGCAGGTAGAGTCATCCTCATGACATACCGAAGAAGTAACGTCATCTGAAGGAATGGAAGCCCTGGCTGAAACAAACTCCTGCCACTCATATGCTTCCACATCCTCATCCGTGAGTTCCTGTAGAAAAGGATCTTGGAACCCACTACCACCGGATGACAACGCTAAGTCCACACCCAATGTATGATATAAAAAACCAAACACACTACAGCACACATCATCCTCACACCCAACATCAGAGGTAACCACAATGCTAGTATCAACATCGTCTATCTGAGACCCCTCTGCTATCTCTGGCTGCATACATGACTCAATGTCATCACATGAATTATCTACACTGTGGCATGAATCTATGTCACCTGAGTCATCTATAACACTCCACTCCTGAATGTCATCACTGGGTGACTCCATGCTCACCTCAATACAGGAAAAGATTGTTGTCTCCTGTACTGACTCCACACTGTGAATGTTGTCATAAACATCATAGCTGTCAGAGCTTAAATACTCTGTAATGAACCCAACTTGGTCCAAACTATAATGCTATTACCAAATCGCCAATCTTTGATGAATTTGTAAATGTTTGTCTTTATTCACGTTATTTGCTTCAATAATAATGTTTTTCATACAATGTTTGCAGGGAAGAAATAACAAAATCAACTATTTCCAACTGTTTGAACTCAGATTTCTTAATTTCACATAAGAACATTTATGTTTGATAAATTCTAGAAATGCACATTCAATGCATTTATTCAAACACTAAAGACTTTGAAAGACTTAAACTGAATACTAAATTAATTGCATTTGAAAATACCATTTTTCCACTCCATGCGTATTGGAATTGTAATGATTCAATTTCTAATTAATACGCCGCCTCCAATGTCTTCTTTGCTGGCCAACGCTAATTGCCAACACTATTATCGGCACTGCATGTTGGCCGCGTGTTGTAGTTTTCCATCCGCAATATACAACCTTGGACGCAGCTCCAACACTTAATGTTTACGCAGCTTATAAATCTGGAAAAAACTCTGCAGTTTGCAATTGATATTTGCAACGTGTCTGTATGTTGTTTGCAGACCTACGGCAACACCAAACCCTCACCCACGGCTGGTGACAACACACCCGCAGAAACAATGCAATCTCTTCTTAGCAATGACGATTGCTTACTCCATTCATTTGTTTAACAAATACAATCCCAGTCTTACAACCGAATTGATAATTCGATGATGCAATTTTGGCAAACATGAATCACTCTCCAAATCAATTCGCACCCTCAGTGTGCATGAACAATTTCAGAATTACTTCTTCCTCTAGTAACAAGCAGACAGTATGGAAGAAGAAGGATCGGTTATACTTCAGCAACCAATAAAAGATTAACTTCAGAAGAATCAGTCTTCCAGAAGCCAATTTGACCCTTATACTTCAGCAAGGGCACAGATCAGAACTTCTCCTCAGAGAAAACAAACAAAATATAATATAATCAATCGATAAAGAATGAATGCCTTGCCTATTGCTTTTATAATTAAAAAGTGTCTTCTCTCACACACTTTTCACTTGAAGCACTTTTATACTTGGGCACAAATTGAGTAATATAATTTATTAACTCATTTGGCTCCAAAAATGACCTTTTCATCAATATCATGAAATTATGACACGCAAGGTCCCTGTTTCTTGTGCCCAAGATTTAAAACTTTTCATCCC
>MU226523.1:1684039-1703687 GCA_018584345.1 Thuja plicata | reverse complement strand
TTTAAAACTTTTCATCCCGGTTCCGACGAGCTATAACACTAAGGTGCCCAACATATAATACCAACAATAATGGCAACCTTAGCAAATTTAATTAAATAATAATAATAATTCACCCGTCTTGCGAAAAAAACTGAAGAAGCATCAGAATCAAAATCTGTCTGCACTGGAGTGATCCTGATGATAAAAGATGATGAACGAACCTGTCAGGGTGACTTACTAAAAATAGACGCTCTCTCCAAGATTCTTGCAGCCCAAACCGGAAGCCAGAAATGAAAACTGAGAGCATCATTTAACTCCTCTAATTCATTTGAGCTCATCGGAACTATCCATTGACTTACTATAAATAGTAAGTTCACACCAATGACCCTCTAAACACCTCGCCAGACCATGAGGATTGCAATAATGACCTAGCAACATCTATTCAATGACCCTGCTAAAAATGGGGACATTACATACTCCTCGCAGTCCTCAAAAATAACACCATCATCCAAGGTGTCAAAATCCATCGTGGTATCTACATCCTCTACTCTCACACTATCCACGACATCACCGACAGGCTCACATAAAGGACTGTTGTCCAGAAAATCAGACGTTGTATTGTTGAGACTACTACCAATTGATGCAAAACTGCCATCAATAGCAGTGGACATGTCACTAGCCTGATCTGTGTCACTAACTCTGGTAGGCCCAAGATGTTGAAACTTAGTACCACTATCTGCCAACAAGACAGGCGCATCCACATGTCCCTGCAAAAACCCTCCACCCTCAGGTGTGCAAATAGGACTAGTGGCTGATCCACTAAGCACAGGAACATCTCCACCATAATCCGCAGTTGTTGAAAACTCAACATGGAGATTTATGGATGTCTCACCTGTATAATACTCACGTCTCTCCTCATATCTTCTCCATGAAAAGAACCTATTGAACAAAGAAACCAAATAATCTGCTACCCTATCGACAGTTGCCGGATTTGAGAGACTTGCATTGAGTCTTTCCTGACTTTGGTTTAGTCTCTCCATGTTTTTCATCATGGCATATGTTTGTTGTCTAAGAAGAGACATACTGTCTAACTGGTTTCCCTGTTTTCTTGATTTCCTGTGTCTTTCCATGAGTGCAATAATAACTAAGTGCTTAACACTCAACTCAAAAAATTAAGCCCATTAAATTCCACACCCACAGGATGGTAGGAAACCGCTCTAATACCACTGTAAAGAGCCTCACTGGCTCAATTCCACAAATTGACTGCAAAGAAACTCTAAGTGCTGGAATTTGATTCTTTTGTTTAATTCTTTCGGCAATATATATAATTTTTTATATCTTTTCCAAATAATAAAATGCATTACAAGACAATTAAACTCTTAAGTAAACACTATTGGAATTTATAACCCTATGAATTCTTGAATTCATTTTAAAGTCCAATTTTGAGATCAACATATTTAATATTAAAAGTAGCATGTATGAGAGGGACATTGCACATTAAAAACCTGTAATCCACCCACAGTTTTCCTCAAGGTCTGGCCGCAGCTTATGGAGGAGGAGAATGGCGGCTTTACACTCTGCCCACAATGAATAGGATCCGGCCGCAACTTTGAATGGATGTTGTTTGTAACCCCCAAACACCCAGCACAATTCGAAACAACTTTACCACTTCTCCCTGCTTGGCGTCAACCTCCTTGCAATCCGAACCTCTGCACTATATATAAAAACAATATTTCTTTGGCACAATTCGCAAGCAAAGATCCAACTCAAAGTGCATAAATGATGAAGAAATTACAATTCTCCTTCAGACTTCCAAACCCTTGTCTATTCAAAAGAACTCCAGCAATTTCATAAATGATCAAAAGATGTCTCCATGAGTTTCTGTAAAGAGTCTGCTTGGCTCTAACCCTCAATTTGACTACAAGAAATTCTAAAATTCTGTAATTTGATTTCTTTTTAATTTTTCCAGCAATACATATATAGTTTTTTGGTATTCATTTTCCACATAACATAATTGCATTACAAGAAACAATTAAATTTGAAATTACTTTTGCAAATCATAGATCACACTAAGTAAACTGGAATGCAACATACTCAAATCGTATCAAGCAAATTACAATGATAAAAACCTTGTATTTATTTTCCCAAGCAGAAAAGACTGGCCGCAGCTAATGGAAGCCAAAGTGACGGTTTCCAATTTGTCCCAAATGCCTACAAATCTGGCCGCAACTCCTAGATGATGTCGTTTTTTCCTTTTCACAATAAAAAGAACACCAACCGCATTGAATTTCTTCCCTCTCCTTCAATGGCGTCTGATGAGCAAAATTCAAAACCACACAATTCGCTGGCATAAGAATCCAACTCAAAGAATTTACAATTCTTTGCAAGTAAACTCCAAACCCTTGTCGCCACAATTCGAACCAAAACATCAAATGAATTCTTCAGCATAATAAATTTGATTTCATCCAAGAAGCCTTTATAATGTCTTCATAACAAATCGAACCCTATCTTCTCCAAGACACTTTTCACATACATAAAGACTATGCTTTATGTGCACACTTCAAATATAATAAACTATTATATTTATTTCCACGTTAATGATGAAAAACAACCCTTTCATTAAAATAACAATATTCTGACAAATAGGGTCCCTATTTTATGAGCTCAGGATTTAAAACTTCTCAACCCGGTTCCAATGAGCTATAACACTAAGATGCACAAAATACAATCCCAATAAAAATAACAACCTTAGCAGAATTAATTAAATAATAATCATAATTCACCCGTCTTGCGAAAACGACTAAAGAAGCTCTGAATCAAAATCCAACAGCACGGGAGTGATCCTGATGATGAAAGATGATGAATGAACCTGACGGGGTGACTTACTAATAATAGACACTCCCTCCAAGAATCTTCTAGTCCAAACCGGAAGCCGGAAATAAAATCTGAGAGCATCTTATAACTCCTCTAAGTCATCTGAGCTCTGTGGAACCAACTATTGACTTACTATAAATAGTAAGTCCCTCAAAACGGGGCCACAACCCACAACAGGGTCCTCTAATCACTAGTATTAGCCTACAAGGACCAAATGATAGGCTAAATCCAATGCTCGTTTAAAATGGGGACATTACAGTCCTCCCTTCCTGTAATTTCTTGTCCCCAAGCAATCTCAAAAAACAAAACACAGAAGTCCACCAGGATCCCAAGGATAGAATGGTGTAATGTCCATGCGATCACCTACAAACTCTTGTGATGAAATCACCATCCACTGAGCCAACCGAAACACACTGTCACCATGCCAACCATAGTGACCCACACAATTTGCAGTACCAAACCGGTCACTAGTTGGATCCCAATAGAGATGAAACTCTGAACCATCCATAACAAAGGAAAATGGATATCCAAAACCATCTAACAAACCAGAGCTCCCTACACACCTTGCCAATCTGTCATGTGTACTCCTGCAATCCAGATATCCATCCACTATAAAACCATCCAGGATATACTAACCCTACAAGTCGCCTCCTACTAACTTGCAGTAACCAACCCCATTGACTGCAGATGGAGTAAACCCATCCAGAAAAGAATGGTATAACCCTAGAGCCAACCCATATCGATGCGCAAACAAGTCCTCAACCAGTGGGTCAAAAGAGAAATGATGAGCACTCCTCACTAGGTAATCATGGTGAATAGCTCCAATCCCCGTCAAAGGCTCTTCAATATCGAACCGAGAATCAAGAGATGGCTCCAATCTCTAACTCTGAAAAACTGGTCGGGAAGGATCCTGGGTAACTCTCTCAGCAAACCCCACCACAAAATCCCTGTGAGGAAGCAACGTAGTCAAAGTATCTACAATTCTCCCCACTAAAAGTCGAATACCGTGAGAACCTTGAATGAGTGTACTCTCAGAAGCTCCGAAAGGTCCCTCCTGTAAAACTGGACTCTCAAAGCAAGTACTCCATGAACAACTTTGTGCAATAGAAATTATAAGAAGCAGCATCAACCTGCTCCCCTGCAATCCACAATTGATCCCTCAGGGGCACTGCCAACTGCCTAATGCTATCAATTGCATGAGACGAAAGAATAGATTTGCTTTCCAGTAGAAGGAAACAAATCATCATGAGAGCTCGCCTCAAAACCAGATGATACCCTGTCCAAGTCCTGTGAATCAAAGGGAGTTGTGTCAGAAATTGGCACACAACTCTCCAACGAATCCAATCCTGCTACCTCGGGACTCTCGACAACCTGATACCACAAAACTCTCTCTGTTGTCTTCCACCGATGCACTCACCTCCTCTGCATCTACTACATCTGCCTCAAGGATGGTTGTAACTGTATCCCCAACACATCCATCACTACCAACTGCGGAAGTTGACTCACCACCAACCACTACTATATGCAACTGAACTGGATCTATGGCTGGCAAAGACTGAATCCGCTCCAACTCCACAGTCACCTCAGCTAAACATCCTTGCGACTCCTGGAGAGCCAACTGAGTGCCCTCTAAAGCCTATGAAGTCGTTGTGAGCTCTTGATCAAGCTCACTCACCTCCTCTCTATCCATCAGTGCCTCATATGTCGTACTCCCCCAGTCAACTAGGTGATCTCGGTCGGCTACCAACTGTAAATAATCTTGTCTAAAAATCCTGATAGCCTCCTGCAAGGAATGAATCTTTGTCAAGGAAAGGTAACACCATCGTGCTCATCTGCCATAGGAGCACCCCAGCCATAAACAACCAACAGCTGACGAACAACATCAAAATGCTTGAGAGTAGACGTAATGTCTCTCTCACCAACTCTCAACTGGCTAGTCACAAGAGAAATGATGAGCACTCCTCACTATGTAATCATGGTGAAAAGCTCCAATCCCCGTCAAAGGCTCATCAATATCGAACCGCGAATCAAGAGATGGCTCCAATCTCTGACTCTGAAAAAATGGTCAGGAAGGATCCTGGGTAACTCTCTCAGCAAACCCCACCACAAAATCCCTGTGAGGAAGAACCGTAGTCAAAGTATCTACAATTCTCCCCACTAAAAGCCAAATACCGCGAGAACCCTGAATGAGTGTACCCTCAGAAGCTCCGAAAGGTCCCTCCTATAAAACCGGACTCTCAAGCAAGTACTCCATGAACAACTCTGTGCAGTAGAAATTATAAGAAGCAGCATCAACCTGCTCCCCTACAATCCACAATTGATCCCTTAGGGGCACTACCAACTGCCTAACGCTATAAGTTGCATGAGATGAAAGAATAGATTTGCTTTCCAGCAGAAGGAAACAAATCATCATGAGAGCTCGCCTCAAAACCAAATGATACCCTGTCCAAGTCCTGTGAATCAAAGGGAGTTGTGTCAAAAATTGGCACACAACTCTCCAACGAATCCAATCCTGCTACCTCAGGACTCTCGCCAACCTGATACCAAAAAACTCTCTCTGTTGTCCTCCACTGATGCACTCACCTCCTCTGCATCTACTACATTTGCCTCAAGGATGGTTGTAACTGTATCCCCAACACATCCATCACTACCAACTGCGGAAGCTGACTCACCACCAACCACTACTATATGCAACTGAACTGGATCTATGGCTGGCAAAGACTGAATCCACTCCAACTCCACAATCACCTCAGCTAAACATCCTTGCAACTCCTGGACAGCCAACTGAGTGCCCTCTAAAGCCTCAGAAGTCATTGTGAGCTCTTGATTAAGCTCACTCACCTCCTCTCTATCCATCAGTGCCTCATATGTCGTACTCCCCCAGTCAACTAGGTGATCTCGGTCGGCTACCAACTGTAAATAATCTTGTCTCAAAATCCTGACAGCCTCCTGCAAGGAATGAATCTTTGTCAAGGAAAGGTAACACCATCGTGCTCATCTGCCATAGGAGCACCCCAGCTATAAACAACCAACAGCTGACGAACGACATCGAAATGCTCGAGAGTAGATGTAATGTCTCTCTCACCAACTCTCAACTGGCTAGTCACGTGATGAGTCTGCACAATGGGTCTCCTAGGTACAATCTGAACTGTACTGTCCACACTATGGAACGAAGTTATATCTAGCCAAGTCCCCTCAAGATCACCGAATCTCTATGTACTGTCATCTACAAACTGAGTACTGACATCGGACTCATCCTCATCTACTCCTGAGGAAGTTGCTACTAAATCTGACTCATCACAATCCTCAGCTACCTCGTCCTCTGTAACCACATGACAATCCAAATCCTGGGTCCCATCCTCACTAACAACTCAGAGTCCTCCCCCAAGGTCTGATAAACCACGCATGACTCGTTGCAGGTAGAGTCATCCTCATGAGTCATTGAAGAAGTAACCTCATAATCACTCATCTCATGTCCGCTATCAAACTCGCACATGTCCACCAACGAGGTATCACTACTAGGTACCTCTGCAAACACCTCAACTACAGAAGTGGAAGTCCTGGCTGATACAAACTCCTGCCACTCATATGATTCCCAATGCTTATCTGTGAGTCCCTCTAGAAAAGGATCCTAGAACCCACCACCATCGCATGACAACGCTAAGTCCACACCCAATGTCTGATATTAAAACCCAGACACACTGCAGCACCCATCATCCTCACACTCAACATCTGAGGTATCCACAATGCTAGTATCAATATCTTCTATTTGAGACCCCTCTCCTATCTCTAGCTGCATACATGACTCCTTGTCATCACGAGAATCATCTACAGTGTGGCATGAACCTATGTCACCTGACTCATCTGTAACACTCCAATCCTGAGTGTCATCACTGGGTAGCTCCATGCTCACATCCTCAGTACAGGAAAAGACTGCAATCTCCTGTACTGATTCCACACTACGACAACTGTCATAAACATCAGAGCTATCAGAGCGCAAATACTCCTCGCAGTTTGCAAAAATAACACCATCATCCAAGGTGTTAGAATCCATAGTGATATCTACAACATTCTCTACTCTCTCACTATCCACGGCATCAACAACGGGCTCACATAAAGAACTGTTGTCCGGAAACTCAAATCCTATATCGCTGGTACTACTACCAACTGATGTAAAATTGCCATCAGAAGCGGACATGTCACCAGCCTGATCCGTGTCACTAACTCTGGTAGGCTCAAGATGTTGAAACTCAGTACCACTATCTGCCAATAAGACAGGCGCATCCACATGTCCCTGCAAAAACCCTCCACCCTCAGGTGTGCAAATAGGACTAATGGCTGATCCACTAAGCACAGGAAATTCTCCACCATAATTCGCGACTGTTGAAAACTCAACATGGAGATTTCTGGATGTCTCACCTGTAAACAACTCACGTCTCTCCTCATATCTTCCTTGTGAAGAGGACCTATTGAACAAAGAAACCAAGTAGTTTGTTGTTTTATCGACAATTGCAGGATCTAAAAGTGTCGCATTTAATCTTTTCAGTGTTTGCCTTCATTTCTCCATATCCTTAACTAATGCATTTGTTTGCTTTCTTAACTCAGATAAACTGTCTATCTAGTTACCATGTTTTCCAGATTTCCAGTATCTGAGTGCTGATCACTCAAGTCAAACAAGTAAGCCCAATAAATTCCACCCCACAGCATGGCAGGAAACTGCTTTGATACCACTGTAAAGAGCCTACCTGGCTCTAACCCTCAATTCAACTGCAAGAAATTCTAAAATTCTGGAATTTGATTTCTTTTTAATTTTTCCAGCAATACATATATAGTTTTTTGGTATTCTTTTTCCACATAACCTAATTGCATTACAAGAAACAATTAAATTTGAAATTACTTTTGCAAATCATAGATCACACTAAGTAAACTAGAATGCAACATACACAAATCGTATCAAGCAAATTACAATGATAAAATACTTGTATTTATTTTCCCAAACAGAAAAGACTGGCCACAGCTAATGGAAGCCAAAGTGACGATTTCCAGCTTGTCCCAAATGCATACAAATCTGGCCGCAACTCCTAGATAATACCGTTTTTTTTCCTTTTCACAATGAAAAGAACACCAACCGCATTGAATTTCTTCCCTCTCCTTTAATGGCATCTGAAGAGCAGAATTCGAAACCACACAATTCGTTGGCATAAGAATCCAACTCAAAGTGCTAAATCAAACAAAGAATTTACAATTCTTTGCAAGTAAACTCCAAACCCTTGTCTCCACAATTTGAACCAAAACATCAAATGAATAATTCAGCATAATGAATTCGATTTCATCCAAGAAGCCTTTATAATGTCTTCATAACAAATCGAACCCTATCTTCTCCAAGACACTTTTCACTTACATAAAGACTATGCTTTATGTGCACACTTGAAATATAATAAACTATTATATTTCTTTCCACTTTAATGATGAAAAACAACCCTTTCATTAAAATAATAATATTCTGACACATAGGGTCCCTATTTTATGAGATCAGGATTTAAATTTTCTCGACCCGGTTCCAACGAGCTATAACACTAAGATGCCCAAAATACAATCCCAATAAAAATAACAACCTTAGCCGATTTAATTAAATAATAATCATAATTCACCCGTCTTGCGAAAACGATTGAAGAAGCATCCAAATCAAAATCCAACAGCACAAGAGTGATCCTAATGATGAAAGATGATGAATGAAACTGAAGCCGGAAATAAAATAGACGCTCCCTCCAAGAATCTTCGAGTCCAAACCGGAAGCCGGAAATAAAATCTGAGAGCATCATATAACTCCTCTAAATCATCTGAGCTTCGTGGAACCAACTATTGACTTACTATAAATAGTAAGTCCCTAAAAACGGGGCCACAACCCACAACAGGGTCCTCTAACCACCAATATTAGCCTACAAGGACCCAATGATAGGCTAAATCCACTGACTCCAATGCTCGCTCAAAATGGGGACATTACAATTTCGAAATCCTTAAGTAATTAAAACCAGCTTCTCCAAGAAAACTCGAAACTCAGCTTCTACTTCACACTTTGCATAACTTACAATGATTATGCCATTAAAACATTATCCGTGCATAACCTTTTAATTGAAATATAATATTTCATTATATTTCCTCACATTAAATGACATAGCATTTAATTATAAAGTCATTATAATTAACTAATGACGACTTTATAAAATAAGCTCATAATATAATTAATTAAGAATTACAAACTCGTCAACAATAAAACCCCTCAAGTCAATACAACTACTCTGCCTAGTCCATCACCAGGACACCCTGCCCAAATAGACACTAACAAAAATAGACTTACAAAAAATAGTAAGTCCCTCAAACTGGAAACTCTGCAACTGACTCCACAATTCCACTGATACCAATGCACAGGGGCCCGGCAAAAAATAGCAATAGTGACGAACACCCAAAATAAACACTTACTATAAATACTGAGTCTGACAATCTGACCCAAACGAAGAGCAATCCTGGCATCACAGACCTCCAAAGTGGAAACTCCCCACTGGCTCTGCCACACGACCCCCTCCAACATCCCGATCAGCCTTCGAGAGTCACAGAAATAAGCTAATCCCATGTGCCAAAAAACGGGGATATTACAGTACAACTAACAGTGTACAACTACTTATTTCAAACAAGTGTGCACATATACTTAACTAATATTCAACTTCTATTCTGACACCCCCTTAATGTCTAAACCAGAAGCAACACAAAGCTTGTCCCTAGTTTTCAGAAAATAAACAGAGCCAAAAGGTTTGGCCATTAAATCAGCAGACTCCTCCTTAGAAGTGCAGATATTAAAAGAAATGTCTTCACAGTCCCCTAGTTGTCGAATTTAGGGATGATGCATCTCGATATGTTTAATTTGAGCATGATACATTGGAATTTTCAGCGACTTCAATACTTCCTGATTATTACAGAAAATCAGAGTAGAAGTATATTCAGAAAGCTGAAAATCTACCAAATTGCTTCACAACTAGCATGCATAGTTGCTTTGAATTCAACTTTAGCAAAAGATAAGAGTTGTGGTTTGTTAAAGCTTAAATTGCCATAAAGCCACTTCTAAATGCAAGGAGATATACTATAAAGTAGACAATTGAGTACCGATTGATCCAACCCAATCAAAGTTTGTACATCCAGTTGACCCAAAAACTATTGTCCTCTAATGAAGCATGTCAAAGCAAGAGTACATTTGACATACCACAACTTTTTTTTGCAACTAACCAATAAGAGAGCTTCATTTTTTACAAAAAAACAAGACAGATATCTAATAGCAAAGCAAAGATATGATCTAGTGGATGTAAGATATATCAAGCTACCAACATCTACTTATAGAGTGATTTATCAACCAAGGATGAATCATCAAATGCTGACAATTTCAGGCCAACCTCCACAGGTGTAGAAGATGAGTTACAATTTATCACCTAAAAATGATCCAAAAGATTTATGGCATATTTGATTTGAACCATGAAGATGCAATGCTAAGACCACCAAAACTTAACTCCTAGCCAAAAAAATATAAGGCATAGATCAGATATGTCAAAAATTAAACACAATTCCATTGATTTATAGTGGTTGTTCTTCCTGTGATGGCAAGATTATCAACACATAAAATAACAATCAAAATATCATTACCATTGCTTTCAACATTAAGATTTGAATTAAAAAGACTCCTCCTGAATTCAGAATATTTTAGATGTTTATCAATTTTGAAATTTCAGGCTAAAGTAGCCTACTTAAGCCTATATAAGGAGTCAGGACTAATCAATAAACTAGATGCTCATAAACAAGAACTAGAATCATCAACTAGGACAGCCACTATTCATCAAAGTGCTCACTGAAAACCTTTGAAACAAGTCTGAAAATTCTCCAAACTTCTGCATACTGATGGAATTAATCAGAAAACTAGGAGTATAAAGTATTCGATCACTAGCTAACAATGAATAACTGCAGGTTCAGAGTTGGAAGTCGTGTATGTTTTATTTGATAACAACCTCAAAGGAGTGTTCTTTGTCAAACCACACATTGTCAATATGTAGTGTCATACTTAGATGTAATCCCTTAGTTTCCATGAACCCTTCGACAAGATGACTCCCGTGCTCATTAAAAAATTTCCTGTTATATCCATGCTAACAAAAACTTTACATACTGCATGCTCCTTCAATGTGATTACGTTCAAGTAGCAAAGAAAAGTGAATCCATTGTAAAAAATCGTACGTGGTGTGGAGCTTAGATCCATCAGTACAACCTCATGCTTAGCCATGTAATATTGAGTCAAGTGATGCTTCTTACCAAAGTCATCCGCATAGAACATATCTATAACTCATGATGAACAAAATAATACGGAGATATTGGATTGTTGTTCACAATCTTAAAATCAGCATTCGCTTCATACCATTCATTAATGTCTTCGTAAAACTCATTCATCTCTTCTTATAGTTTTAGTTGCTCACCATCAGTTGCTGATCCAACAACTGTACCACTCTGAAATCTGAAATATCACAACACAATCTCCACAAAGAAAACAATAACTTGCAAGAAAATTTTGAACACCATATATGCGCAAGATTGATTCTTTATTGGAATTTGAAAATTGAATACAAATGCTTGTAGTTCTGCGTAACAAACAAGCGCCTTATCTACGATGATATCTTCAACATTGGGAAGCACAAAAGTTGATGCCGATATTGGATTAAAGGGAGCTCCTCTAGAAGAAAATATCCTCTTCCCTCAAAGTGTCTAATTGGTTGATGCAAGTGTTGATGGCTTTCACGATGATCTATCTAATCCGTATTTTTCAATATAGATGATTATACCTTCGTCCAAGGATGTGGTTCTCCAAGTGAATCTCTAGCTTTGCTTCTGTAGTAGCGTGATCTCTATATCTTACCTGCTATTATCTACTCCCAATCACAATTGTTGTGCTGATAAATAGTCCGCCTCCTATGGTCACACTGGTATTTCTTCTCCTACGGCGCCTTATGGTATTGATATGAAAAGGAAATGCTTGAGAATTACTTAGCACAATGATGAAATTGTGATACTCATGATATCAATGTTATAATCAATCCAGCTTGTGATTGACAAGGTTCAAAAGTATTGCTAGGAGTGTTGCCCTTAGTCTACAAACTGACTATTATGCTCGAGGCTTCTTCGCGACAAAGACCAATCCTATCACACCCACAGGAATCTATATTTATTAGCTCCTCAAACTACGATGCCAACCTTCCTCGGATTGGCCACTCTGTGGCCTGATAGAATCCTTGAATCTCAACAATTTTTAACTTCAAGTATTGATCCTTCTTATGTTTGCAAAGTTGCACCAAGCTGGCTACAATTTCATTTCCTCGTGGAGACTTCACAAAATTGGAATGTTTCAGCAAACTAGGGTGATATTGTACCACCAAAACTCCAAGCAATCTTCAACTCCAAACAAGGAAATGAGATAAAAAACCAAAACATACATAATCAATTGCTCCTCCAAGAGCTCCTTTTATAGCGCCTTCACAAGATTTCACTCCAAAATATTAGTTGGGAAGGTGGGCATCATGGGCCTTGAACTTTGGAGGTGTGCGTCGGCTATGGGTCCCTCCACTGATTGAGTAGTCGCCATGCCCGTTGTTACCACCATTATTGGTGCCATGATTGTTGTTGTTCCTAGATTTTGCCAATTGAGTTATTGTCTCCACTATTTGTTGTGGTCGTTTGTCTCCCATTGTACCAAAAGACTCACATCTGTTTGCGGTCGTTCTTCTCCCATTGTACCTTGTGCTTGTTCCCTTCTTCTCTAGTAGGTGATGCAAGTCGCTTTGTCACTCATAAATCCTCAACCCAACAGGCTAGCAAGGTTAAGCCTTTGATACCACAGAAATATCAAAACACAATCTCCACAAAGAAAATAATAACTTGCAAAGAAAAATTGAACACAATATATATGGGAAGATTGATTCTTTATTGGAATTTGAAAATTGAATACAAATGACTGTACTTCAGCATTACAAACAAGGGCACTTGTCTACAACACTATTTTCCATGTTGGGAAGCGTGGAATATGACGTTGATATTGGATTGAAGAGACCTCTTCTAGAAGAAAATATTTGCCTCCCTCAAAGTGTCTGATCGGTTGATGCAAGTGTTCATGGCTTTCATGGTGATCTTCCTGATCGGTATTCTTCAATATAGATAGTTATGCCTTCGTCCAAGGATGTGATTCTCCAAGTGAATCCCTGGCTCTGCTTCTGCAATAGTGCGATCTCTATATCTTACCCACCATTGTCTACTTCTGCTCACAGTTGATGTGCTGATAAACAGTCTGCCTCTTGTGGTCACACTATTTTTTCTTCTCCCTCAGCTCCTTATGGTATCGATATGAAGAGACAGGGCTTGAGAATTACTTAGCGCAATGATGAAATCACGTAACTCCTGATATCAATGTTATCATCAGTCTACCCTGCGATTGACAAGGTTCAGAAGTATTGCCAGGAGTGCCGCCCTTAGTCTGCAAACTAACTGTTATGCTCGAGGGTTCTTGGGTTCTTCATGGCAAAGACCAGTGATATTGCACACATGGGAAACTGTATTTGTCAGCTTCTCAAGCTGCAACTCCAACCTTCCTCTGATTGGCCACTCCTTGGCCTGATAAAATCCTTGAATCTCAATGATTTTAAACTTCAGGCATTGATCCTTCTTATGTTTGCAAAGTCGTACCAAGCTGGCTACAATTCCATCTCCTCATGGACGCTTCACGAAATTAGAAGGTTTGAGCAGACTGGGGTGATATTGCACCACTGAAACTGCAAGCAATATTCAACGCTGAACTAATAAGTTGCATGTAAATATCTAATTTCTATCCATGGAGCAATTTTTATATTCATCCATTGCATAATTTTAATTGTTTTACAAAATATTAGCCTTAAAATTTGTCTAGCACAATATACTGAACAACTTTCTTCATTTTTCTAGAATCACAGGAATAGTGGATAGATGTTTCATTTCAGATCTCTTGTGTTTATATGATTTCAATTTTGAGCCAATCTTCATGTTAGAATTGATAATGAGGAACTAAAAAAGTAAGTGGTACCACCCAAAGCAGAGCTCTTAGTAAATTTCCTTCTTTCAAAATAATATCATTGACCATTAGTGATATTGCTACAGTGTTCTGATTATCCACTATTTGAATTAAAGCATGTTATTGATTCTCAATAGTCATTACAAAAATCCTTTAGGCCTTGTGCCTTTTACTTTAAAAAAAAAATAGTCTTTACGAAGGATGTTTAATACTCTTTTCATCTTGAGGAAATAAAGTGAAAACAAAAAATTTATTTAAGTCAAAAGACAACATACGCCCATTTAGGATCTGGAGCCCCACAATCTGCACAAATTTGATTATCTGGGCGAGCTTGCAACTTTTTCAGCCTTCTCAATGCTTCTGAAACATGCGAAATTCATTAAATGGATTGTAATTGAAGGTATCAGAATTCTAGTTCAAATAAGAGAGCATCAAAATCAGATACAAACCAAAAGTAACCTCCAATGTAAGTGCTAGAAAATTATGAATAATTTATCATAAAATCAATGTAAAACCAAGGAGCACACACACGCACGGACACACGTATATAATGCACTTATTTTATGATCATAACCCATCTAAACTAATCTACCTACCAAAGGAGCGCCCATGAACACCTGGGGCCAATTTCAGTGCTAGTCACAGGGCATGGCATTCTTTAGCAAGTAGCCAATGTGTGTGTGTATAGAATTCCAGTGAAAATAAGAGGGCATCAAAAAGTAATCTCCAATGTAAGTGCTAGAAAATTATGATCAATGTCATTAATTAATGTAAAATCAAGGAGCATCATATATATGTAGACACACACACACAGGTATATGTGTGTGTACATAAATATACACACACACACAAACACATATATATGTATGTATGTATGTGTGTGTGTGTATACATACATAGATATGTATATGTGTGTATGTATATGTATGTGTGTGTGTGTGTAAATATACATATATGTGTGTGTACATATACATATATGTGTATGCGCGAATACATATACATCTGTGTGTGTGCATGAATACATACATGTGTGTGTGCGCACGTGAATACATATACATGTGTGTGTGCACATAAGAATACATGTGTGTGTGTGTGTGTATAATTACAATATATGAACCAAATTCATAGATTGTAATTAAGATTAAATCATATATGAGCCAAAAGTAATTAAGACTTACATTTTCACAATTTCTATTGTAGGCAAGGATGTGTCCCCTAGGATAGTCCTTTCATTCTTGTACACAAGATGTTTCAGTAATGGCTAGAAAATGTCCTTGGGGTTGTCCCCTATGTGAAAAGTAATCAGAAACATTTCAAGGACAGCAAAAAAAGACCAGGGAACAGTTGGCCGTCTCCAAGATGGCCAAGGGACGCCTAGAAATCCCATGATCATCCCAAACATGATAACCTGTATCTAAATTACACCATGTAGTGTTTTTAATTCCGAAGTTATGAGCCTATGTCAAGACCTCTCTTCCAGGAAATCAATAACCCATGTTTGTACTTAGATAATTTCCCCCACATCGCCTCTTCATGAAACCAAGGTTGTTTATGTAACACAATTGTACATGAGCTTAGGTGTAGGCAATAAATGTTACAATAATATTTTATATTATTATTACTATTACTTAAATACAACAGAAGATGAACAATCGTCTTGTAATGACCACCCCTACTTTTTTCCAAATAATCTCAACTAAAAACCAAACAGCAGGCAGTCTTTGATACATCTGATCACCCAAATCCTGAGATGGGCAAGGTAAGGGCATACGATGCTTGGAATCACACTTCAACTCAATATACTGTTGCAATGAATGACATGCAAATGAGTATGTACACACTTGGCACCCACGACGACCACATGACACACTTATTCAATGGAGTGTGTAATGTGCAACACAAGCATGTAATATGTGGTTGAGCTGACCACTTGTACGATTCTTCAATGGAGAGCATAATAAACAGAATGAACATGCAAATTACTGGCATGAGTGAAGCCTTGATTCAAACCAAAATGGTTGATATTACAAGCTTGGCCAGTTAAGAAATGCTATATGCATTGGTGGTAAACTGTCCAATATTACAATATAAGATACGCATGCACGAAAGAAGCCAGCAATACAACCATCCAGATATTACAAACAATGATTAGCAAGCTCTGCAGTATAAGTTTATTTCTGATTCTCAAACTAAAATACTGCTGCAATACATTTCATGAAGTAATATCATTGTGAGTCATATGAAATCAAAAGGCAATCATAACCAAAGATAGCTGGAATAGATGATGGAGAAGCCATGAGATCATTGAAGTAACACTGAAAATCACTATCAGACAGTCATACACAGGTCTGGCTAATATAACAGCCAATATGAGTCTGAAATAACATTGAATATCATGTAAAAATCACTCATATAACACAATGAATCATACCCATCATTGCTCAAACACTGTGTTTGATGTAGGAATCCTAAAACACACCGAAAAATCACTATTCACAGTGAAATCTCTATTCATATGTAGATCTGCGATCTGAAACAGCAAGGAAGAGGTCTAAAACACCATCAAACCCTGATGGCACTTCCAACACAATTTGATAAACAATAGATCATCTCATAATGAATCTCTACAGCCAAGAATCACTTTAGATCAAGCTACAAACTAACTTAAAAACCCACACACACACCATAATCCAATATTGGCGCACCTTCCATGAAATGGTAATGGCCATTTTAGCATGGTAATTCAACACTTCAAACTCTGCAATATCTCAACACATTAACCAACCCAAAATTTCACATATATCAACAAACCCCAAAGTCTTTGTAGAAAAGAACAAACTTCATTGAAGCTCCAATGTGATTTCTGAAGTGAAACCACCATAAACTCGCTAGGAAGGATCTTTCAGCGCCGAAACCAACAAACTCAAGAGGGTTCCATTCTCAAGAGTTTTTGAGAAAAACACAAGTTCTCTCCAAAATGCAAAAGCAAAATCAAATTCATCAACAAACCAAACAATGAGCCCTCAACCTCCTTTTATAAATCTTTGAAACAATAAAGTATAACATTGTTTTTTTCCTTATTTGCACCAAAACTCCTTTTATAAAATAAATAATTAACTTTATGGAGCATGGATAAAGTCCCATTTCCAAGGCATCGATTAAAAATAACTTTTTAACTCCTTTAAAATAAGCTATTACAATTGTCCTTTTTAATATTTCCAACATTAGACAACTAAAGTGAAATATTAATTAAATAACATAATAACATATCCAAGTTGCGGAAACCACCCAAATGATATAACTTTGCAATTTTAATCATACCAAAGTGATATTGAGGAAGAGGGACAACCATCTGAGGCAATTAGGTGACTTTTTAAAAATAGGATGCTCCTCCAAGAAGTTTGGAGAGCACCCAAAAGGTCACAAATCTATTCCGGAAGCATCAAAGGGCTCCATCTAATGAAAAAAACTCAAACCAAAAAACAGTCACTCTGCAATATTGATCAAATGCTTCTCCCAAAACGTTGGGTTTCTCCCTAATCAATTAGCCTCAGAAAGACTTAGAAACTTGCTAATATGTATGAATAATAATTAAAGAATTAATTAGGAAATCACCTTTTTACTCTTAACATTTTGATTACGTTGGCATCACAAAACAGGTGGTAAATCCATTAGAAATAATATGACTCAACTAAAAGATTTTAGTTGAAAGTTATGAAAAAATAAGTGTACAAATTGATAAAATTGTTGTTTGGTTTGAAATAAGCCCCGAGAGCTTGGGGTTGGAGCTCAAACATGTAATGCCACGAATCCTAAACACAACCACCAAAACCAAAGCCCAAGGATAATATCAACATAGGTAATGGGCATGACTTATACTCAAATAATGAGCATGAATGGACCAATTCTTGTAAGTTTGTAAACTCGCCTTCATCTTTAATCTCTACAAGGTTGGGGAGGAATTCCCTTAGGTTTTTGTGACAAGAGAATTAAAGAGAAATAAATAATAGGACACAAGGTTTGTAATGTCCCCATTTTTTAGTTGCATCAGAGTTAATGGATTTAGCCTATCACTGGGTCCTTGTAGGCTAATACAGGTGATTAGAGGACCCTGTTGTGGAGTTATTTGGCTCTCCAGACCCTCCATATATTCTCAAGCTAGGTTGTTCAGAGGGTTTTGGCTCTGTTTTGAGCAACTTACTATTTATAGTAAGTCAATGGATTATTCCAGTGAGCTCAGATGATTTAGAGTTATATGATGCTTTCAGATGTTATTTCCAACTTTCGAGGTGGACTCCAAGATTCTTGGAGGGAGCGTCTATTTTTAGTAAGTCACCCAGTCGGGATGATTCATCATATTTCATCATCAGGATCACTCCCGTGCTATCAGATTTTGCTTCCAGTGTTGTTAGGCCATTTCCGCAAAGTCAAATACACTATTGGCTATAATTTAATTATGTGTACTAAGGTTGCTATTTGTATTGAAATTGTTTAATGAGCACCTTAGTTTTATAGCTCGTTAGAATCGGGATGAGAAGTTTTAAATCATGGGAACATGAAAAGGATCTTGTGTGTCAGAATATCAATATATCAATGGAAAAGGTCATTTTTGGAGCAATGGGGGAGTTTGATTTAGTAAGTGACTTTATTGTATGTCAACTTTAAATAATAACATAAATTTGCTCTTGGAGGCAAATATAATAAAATATTATATTTCAAACTTTGGAACAAAAGCAAATATGGTTTCAAATTATGTGGTGTGTAGCTGAAGCTACATGATTGTTTTGGGGTTTGTGAGAAATAAAAAGCAAAGGAGAAAAGAAATGAATCATTCTAGATGCTTGTTATTTTTCTCATTGTCTTGCTTCTGTAATGTCCCCATTTTTCAGTAGGTCATTGAAATGATGGTGCCAGGTCATTATTGCGATCCTCGTGGTCTGGCGAGGGGTTTAGAGAGTCATTGGTGTGAACTTACTATTTATAGTAAGTCAATGGATAGTTCCGATGAGCTCAGATGAGTTAGAGGAGTTGAATGATGCTCTCGGTTTTCATTTCTGGCTTCCAGTTTGGGCTCCAAGAATCTTGGAGAGAGCGTCTATTTTTAGTAAGTCACCCCGTCAGGTTCGTTCATCATCTTTTATCATCAGGATCACTCCAGTGCAAACAGATTTCAATTTTGATGCTTCTTCAGTGGTTTTCGCAAGACGGGTGAATTATTATTATTATTTGATTAAATTTGCTAAGGTTGTCATTATTGTTAGTATTATATGTTGGGCACCTTAGTGTTATAGCTCGTCGGAACCCGGATGAAAAGTTTTAAATCTTGGGCAAAAGAAACAGGGACCTCACGTGTCATAATTTCATGATATTGATGAAAAGGTCATTTTTGGAGCCAAATGAGTTAATAAATTATATTACTCAATATGTGCCTAGGTTTAAAAGTGCTTCAAGTGAAAAGTGTGTGAGAGAAGACACTTTTTAATTATAAAAGCAATAGGCAAGGCATTCATTCTTCATCTATCGAATATTGATTATTGAATTTGTTGTTGGGAATTGTTCCTAGTTTTCTGAGCCCTAGCTGAAGGGTCAAATTAGTTTCTAGTAGACTGATTCTGCTGGAGCTAATAATCAATTGATTGCTGTTGTATAATCAATTGTCTTCAATCGATTGCT